>JAFVLL020017399.1:0-24503 GCA_021397915.2 Tor tambroides
CATGATGGCAACACCAAGCCGATCGACAGCCACGTTTCAAACTTTCCCGTTTCCATTTCCAGCAACAAAACTTTTCCGCCCAAACGTTAATCTACCGATAACAGTGCTCAGTGAGTTGCAGATAAAGAAGTAGCGTTACTAAACCTTGCAAGCCAAACTATCCCCCGCCTTTTCACCGCGTAAACAGAACATTCTTCTCTTTTTTTTTTAAGTGTCTCCGATCTTGCTTCATAAACATCATGTTACTGTGTAACGGATCATGTGCGGAATGATAGCTGGCGACGTCTTACTTGAAATGGCGACTCAGTTTATAAAATCCAGTTTCTTCGCAAAATCCGTGAGACGTGTGGTGGAAAATTTCTTAGACTCCATTTACAAACCATCCGTAGTTACGCAGAGCGAAAGCACATACGGGGGGAAGGCCCTGTGCTACTAGAACCACTGTAGCTCTCGGTAAACTCTTCTGCAATGAAACACGCATTGTTTAACAAGCTCCGCCTCCGCCAATCTCACCCGACACATTCTGCAACGAAGCATTTGATTGGTCTACAGAAGTGTCCATCAACTCCATGTAAACACTTTGGCTCCTCTCCAGCTCTATAAAGCCAATTATGGAACAAGGAGGTTGAACTGTTTCAAGCTCCCCTTCCTTCTAGACTTGAATGATCAAAACAAGCGAAGAATTTTTGGAGGGCAGTTTCAAGGCCGCTCAAACTCGACTCATTAAAAAGACGGATGCGGACCTGGTTATAACTCAATGAACACACACTACACCAGTCCACTCTCTAAAGCATTCATGGTATGAGTTGTAGCCCTGCTTTGTAGATCAGACCAAGGGATTTCGAAGTTGAGTCCAGGGACCGCAAGGAGGCGATCAGCGTTTTTGGGGCCACCAAAGTTACGATTTATTGGGGCGGCTTAACGGATAGGGACTAGATTAAACCAGGACTAGGCCTTTGTTAAATTAGGACATTTAAGTAGTTTTTACAAACATGCCTTAGAAAAAAGCATTACTTGCGTACATTTTAAGACCTAACGATGGCACTTATGTATTTTAAGACATGTCAGTCCAAGCTTTTTTCAGTTTAGACAGCTCTAACATTTATTTTAATCTAGGACTAGTCTTAAACCCTGTTCCCCCAGTATGTTTAATGCTTGATCTTTTATTATCTGATATTATTACAGTTTCATTCGGTTTATGTAAATTTTGAGATAAGCAAAAATATATTATTTTATTGACAGTCGTAGCTTTTAATGGAATAAAATAAAGTTAGACTATTTAGCGACGCATATATTCAAGAATAGATTGTAAATGTATTGTAGGCCTATCTTTCTATAGTTTCTCCTTGCTACTGTTGTCTTCAGATGGCACACCCAGAGTGCAAGACAATATTTTTTAACCGCTAAGAAGGCTATATTGAAAGAATTACCCGTCAAACTATATATTTTGCAGATAATATTTTATTACTTTGCTTTAATTGGCTTTTGTTCAGTGAAAATATAAAAGTAAATTATTATATTTAGGAAACAGAATATTGTCTTATAACAGCATTACTATATTTTTACACACAGTATAAAATGGTTTTCATGGAAATATAATCCCATTTGGCGGTTCTTGTCTTAAATTTAACAACCCCTGTCTTGCATTAATGTGAAGCTAAACACATCTGAGATTCTCTATAATTCACTTGACTGAAGGCTTGTTATTTCTTAATGTATTTCATCATTTTATCAACCAGGTGTAAAGTAGCGCATGTGTTTATTTGTTAAAACTGGGAAATTTCCCTTGTCAGTGATCGGTTTCCTTTTAAAATTTTAATAACCACAAGGTAATACAGAGAATCTGTAAAATTAAATACTGAAGTTTCAATTGACAAAACCACAGCCTGTGAAACAAGCTCAAGCAAGAAACATCAAAATATATTTTCCCAGTTTTCTGAATCACCGTTCACTTTCAATGTCAGTCACTGAAGCATGACATCACGATTTCATCTGAACTTGAACTACAAACTCTAGGCGATCAATCGATCAGTTCACGAGACCTTTCCACATTGGGAAAAAAAGATGATTAGAAAGAAAAAAAAAACTGGCGCGGTTTCTAACCGCCCCTGTCGTCCGCCTCTCCAGTGAGGCGGTTTCAAGGCGTCCTCATGAAGGCAGTGGGAAACAGGTCACACAGGAGGAAAAGACCTACGTGAATTGTCAGGTTTGAAAGAGCATACCTCAATTGCAACTCCTACTGAAATGACAACACTTTCGGGAAAAACACCGTGCTTCGAGACTGGCCGGTTTCTCCAAGGACTCGCGGGAACAATAGCGCTGATTTGCTGTGGAAACTGCTCGTCTCGAGACGTTGTATCAGTGCAGCGCTACAGCTTCTTCATGGATCTTTCTGAACGCGTGTGTTATTAATGGCCAGCGGAGCATTTAACTGTACTCTGATAAAATACCGATTTTCCTTCGGATGTTGGTTAACGTACAGCCGCGCGCCTTACCCAATTCATAAATATCAGCATGGATTGTTGATTTGGGATCCTTGCTTGCTTCCATTGTTCACGATGACCCATCGTCTCGATGGTTAAGGTGGGTGTTTCATGCGTGTCGTGAAAATGCACATTTTACATCTACCAAGCCTATGTTTTTAATGGTTCTGTGTTTTAATATTATTGTTTAAATGTTCTGCGCCCCAGTCCTCAAGTAAGCTGGACTTATTTAGTGAATATTGGTTATGTCTATTAAGGAAATTAATAGAATTGTAAAATATAGAATTGTTACATATTGAGAAGCCGAACGTTGTTTTTTTAATCTTATTTTATATTTTTTGATTAGAATATTATACAATATAATATATGTCTCAAAGGAAAATATGACTTGATTGAAGGGCTCCTGCATTAGGCTTTTATTGTATATTAGCCTTAGTTATGCAGATATTTTATATTTATTTAAACATGATCTTACATGCCTATAACATTTTATGCTTAATAAAATGCCTTAATTGCCTAAAAGCAGTGAACAATGTGTACAAACATAAAGGTATTAAAATAAATGAAAAACAAAAAATAAATGTCTGGTGTATTGGATGTACCACAAACACACTTTTTTTTTTTTCAAATCTTGCTACAACTTGCAGTCTTGCACATTGATCCAAACAATTTACAATATGTTAGAATCTTGGGAATGCCGGGAAAAGCACAGATGGGTGCAAAATGTGAATCTATATAATAATAAAGATGTTTTGAGATTAGTGCCAGTTGCACTGTTAATAATCGAATAAGTCAATAATCAGTGTATTAAAATAAAAGGTTAAACAAAAAGTTTACACAATTCTCACGTAAAACGTGAACTGTAATGTACAGCTTGACATAAAGAATTTTGAGCCATGCAAATCCTTGTTTATTCAGACCAGAAGAGAACTAAATAATATAATAAACAAAGTAGAGAAGTAAAACCCACAGACATTTTGCATGGTGTGCGTAACAGGCCTTTTTCCTGAAATGTGCAAATAAAAGCAACCTAATGCCCTCCAAGAATTTGCAAGTCACACTGGCTTGTACATCCCTTGTACAAGTGAAATGGAAGGTAGATGTTTATAATTATAATGCAAATGCCCACAAAATTCATGACGGACTTAAAGCATTGAAACTCACTCACCATTGACAGTAACTGGCAAGCCACAGTTTCATTAGCTTGTGTCTTACAATACTATACAATAAATAAATATATATTAGTGCTGTCAAGCGATTAATCGCATCCAAAATAAAAGTTTTTGTTTACATAATATATGTGTGTGTACTGTGTATATTTATTATGTATATATAAATACACACACATGCATGTATATATTTAATAAAAATGTTATCTTTATATATTAAATATATTTATATATAATATAAAATATAAGAATATAAATATAAATGTATATGCATGTAAATATTTCAAAAATATACATTGTGTGTGTGTGTGTGTGTGTGTATGTGTATATAAATAATAAATACACAGAGCACACACATGTAAACAAAAACTTATTTTGGATGCGATAATCGTTTTGGATATATAATCGTTTGACAGCACTAATATATATATATATATATATATATATATATATATATATGTAAGCAAACATTGGATACTATATCTGACTTCAAGCATCTTGTAGTTTTTTTTTAAACTTAATTTGAAATATTGTCTGTGTTCACAATTCAACAAAAATAAACGGCATTCTTGTCTACAAAATATGTAAACTGTTACTGCACAGAAGAAAGTATAAATATCTTGTGATGTGATGATCATGAAAAAATGGCTGATGTCCAAGTGTTTGTAAGTCTGTCAATTTGGCAGGAATATATGAGGAATATTTATGGCATATTATCAAGATTCTAAAAGTCTATATGTAAGGTAAACATGCAAACTCATAGAGTTTTGCCTGGATAAACATTTTATTTATTTATTTATTTATTTGCAGAGGGCTTGAAAATGCTGAGAAAATATCCTACAATCATGAGGGAATCAGTTTCCTAAAACAATAGACTCTGACTCTTTTGAGGGCATATGAACTTTTGACATTTCTAAACAGCATAATTTCAACATCACATTTAAGTCCTTGGCAGACACATTTTTACCAAAAGAAGTTCCAAAAGTAACAAAAGGCCTAACTTATTGCAACCAAAGATATAATTCTATAATGTTACCCCTCTACCAGTTGAGCAAAAGGTCAATTCTATAAAATAAAGATATGATTTGCCTCCCACAGCCTCTGTTGCTTTTGAATCAGATGACTCATGGCAGCCACTGTGTGTGTGTGTGTGTGTGTGTGTGAGAGAATGAGACAAAAGATAAAAACGTAGATTGTTGTGGCTGCCATTTCCTAACCATCTCAAATGTATCTGATCCAGTGCATGTTTTAAATGCCTTTTAAAACCATGAACGTGTGGTTTGAGAAAAAGAAAGGACTAATTTGAGTTTTTTTAAATGTGTTTATATTACTCTGTGTGTTGGGCTAGTGAAAGTTGTGTAAAAAATACCAACTCGTGATAATTTCACCTTGCCTGTTTACTGTGCAGTGTTATGCTGCATATGAAATCCGACATTTCTAATTTTAATATGTCACTAACTTATTAATGACGAATGACGGTTGTGGATAAAATATGTTTGTTTTTATAGGATGAAAAAGATCGTGATTCGGTTAAAAATGTGTTATGAGAAACAGCGCCATCTAAAGGTGTCAGCCACACGCTATATAGCTAGTGTAAATCCGTGGGCTTTATTTCTCAAGGTCCTGAGAAGGGAGGGGGAGGGGAGGGCTGACCGTAGCAAGCTATGCAATTCAACATACTTGTATCTAACCTTGATATTTTAACAGCTGGCTAAGCTCGTTTTATAACTTGTTACCCTATAATTTTCATACAATACTAGTGAGGAGAAGTGACCCCTGCTCAGAAACAAAAAATAGACATAAACCAAAGCACCGATGTTTGCAGTGCACTAAGTTCACATGACTAACTCCGCACATGAACAGAAAAGCTCATTGTTGTGGATGTTAGCCAAGAGTGCAATCTTTCCTACTCCATCAGTAATAAAGATTACTGTTTATCAACAGATATAATTTACAGTTAAGGGCAAAGTAATGCCATGTGCTGTGACTAACCAGAAGAGGTGTTGTAATAACCTTCAAAATTTTAAAATAACCAAGATGTTTTGAAAGAAGTCTCTTATGCACAAAATACAGTAAAAATAGGAATATTGTAAAATATTACAATTTAAAATAATTTTCTAAAAAGCTATTTTCTTTTTTTTTGATGTAGTTTACTTCTATGATGCCAAACTAAAATTTCAGCAGTCATTTCTCCAGGTTTCAGTGTCATGTGATCCTGTAGAAATCATTCTAATACTGCTCGATTATTATTGGAACAAAATGATTTATAATGTTTCTTATTGTTAATGTTGAAATCCGTTTTAGCGCTTTACAATTTTGTGTAAGTCATGGTCAATTTATTTTTTATTTTTTTGATGAATAGAAAATTCAAAAGAACAGCATTTATATGAAATAGTTTAAGCTATTAACTGTGTTTATGCTGCAACATTTATAATAATTAGCAAAAAATGAGGATCATGTGACACCAAAGACTGGAGTAATGGCTGCTAAAAAAAATCAGCCATGACATCACAGAAATAAATTATATTTTAAAATACGTTCAAACAGAAAACAGTTATTTTAAATTGGAATAATATTTCACAGTATTGCAATTTTTATTGTGTTTTGATCACATAAATTTGTTTGTTTTAAACCCATATTTTTACTAATATGGTGAATAGCTAAAGTATAAAAGTGTTGTAAATTCTAGTACAAACCATTCACATCATAATAGAAATATTCAGATCTTCAGAAATCAGAAACTGAAATTTTTAAAAAAGGATGACAATTTTATCAATAATAATGAAAAATGTATTAGCCTGTGATCACGTTGTACATAACACCAGCAATTTTTCTGTGAGTGTAAGAGGAAACTCTTCTCTTAAAAATAAGTCATATTTTCTGATAGCCAACAAATTTCTAAGCTGGAATATTTTTTGCAGAAACGGCAGCGCGGGGGGAATGCCAGTGGGACATTTTAAGAGAGGAGTTTTTCTGAGTTCATTTAAACACTAAAATCTGGCAGAGCAAAACCTATATAAATATATTTTCAAGTAAAAGTGATACACTTAAGTTCAGTCGTGCCTGTTTGATTCCAATGGTTTTCCCAGATCTGTGATTTCAGTCACACGAATGCTTAACATTGGTCCCCTGGGGCAGATGTAATCTACTTTACTGCTTTATCTGCAGTTTATGGAGACACAACTGCTCACTGGCAAAATAGCTCAGTGCATCAAAAGGTAAATAATCAGCTTAGAGATCTCTTCTGAAACAGGACAACCCTTTTCTACGTCTTCTTGTATTTTGAATGCCACTTATCTGAAATATCATATGTTTGGATACAGAATTTATTGCACCTTACAGACTCGCATTTCTGAGGGATCCTTGGTAGAAGTCCTAAGGGAATGTAGCTTTCTGCCTTCCTGTGCCTTCAGTCTTATAGGCAGTGACAACTCAGCGCTTGACAGGCGAGTGAGACAACCTGCCACAGCGCTCAGAGACCTTCCCAGGATGTCGAGCCCTTCTGGGGCTTAATCTCAGTATGGTGGGCCGCTTCTATGACAGCTTTTAATTCTCTCCGGGCAACATTCATCATGCACTGTCTGCTATGGGCGCTGGATCAAATGTACCCCAGGATATTCACATTCCAGCCAACATGTCCCAACCCACTTTACACCGTCACATATATTCATGGCTCTTTTATTCATGAGTTTGTTTGCCTTTTGTTAGGCCACTCTCTCCCCTGTGCAGCATCTGTCTGTGAGTGACAAGAGAGCGGCCGCTAGACCAGACTGCTCAGCGTAGCCCAAAATGCACAAAAAAAGGATTACACATCAAATCATACAGCGAGATGTGATATTCATGGTGCACATTTCACTAGATATAATGATAGTCTTCTCTTTCATTTAACAGGAAATCAATAGTCAAGATAATTGAAACATTTTTCTCTTTTCAATATTTTAACTCACAGACTACTTATATTTAACTCACGACATGTCAAACATGAAAAGTAACTAGCTTTAACAGACTTATAATGAGAAGATAATATTGGGTTATTTTAACAGTTGTTGGGGCAAATGTAGCAATAGAAAAAATAAAATAAAATCATTAAAATAATATGAAAATAATCCATTGTCTCTTTGTATATGCTTGTAAGGTTAAATTTTAGTTTAATTTTCTAATAGTTTTTCCTATGGTTTTTATTTTATCTCTAATAATGTTTAAATATGTGTTTGAAGTCTATGTTTTGTCTATGTTTATTTCTTTCTTTTTTTAAAAGATAGTTTATATTTCAAAATCATTGTATTTTTTGTAAATTGCAAATTATTGTGTTTAATAACAAGCAAAAAATCTTTTGATGACAGTCTAGGTATCTCTCATGTTGTTTAAAGTCATCAGAACATTAGGCAGCATTTTTTGGATATTCATAAACATTTTTTAAGAAAAATACACTTCCTTCCACTTCCTCAGTCGCAGAAAGAACATTTCTTGGCATGTGCTAAATAAGTGTCATCACTCACTTTCAGCATTTTGATTAAAAAAAAAAAAAGATCCAGAAAAGAATCAAATATGTGACCCTGGACCACAAAACCAGTCTTAGGTCGCTGAGGTATATTTGTAGCAATAGCCAAAAATACATTGTATGGGTTAAAATTATCAATTTTTCTTTTATGCCAAAAATCATTAGGATATTAAGTAAGATCATGTTCCATGAAAATATTTTGTAAATTTCTTACCGTAAATATATCAAAACTTCATTTCTGATTAGTAATATGCATTGCTAAGAACTTCATTTGGACAACTTTAAAGGCGATTTTCTCAGTATTTTGATTTTTTTGCACCCTCAGATTCCAAATTTTCAAATAGTTGTATCTCGGCCAAATATTGTCCTATCCTAACAAATTTATTCAGCTTTCAGATGATGTATTGACACTTAAATTGACACTTAAGACTGGTTTTGTGGTCCAGGGTCACATATATATAAACTGTAAAAACATGTTTAACATGCCGTCTATTAAAAGAAAGATATTCATCTGCAACTCAGAATTCTGCAGTCATTTTCCCAAATATTTCCAGTTTTTAATACAAGGACTATACAGCAAATCCATTTGTAAAACCTTAATCTTCCTCTGGAAGAAACGTTGTGAATAAGAATGTTGTTGTGGCTTAAACATTTCCTGTGAAATCCAATCAGGGACTTAACACAAAGCGTCTATCAGACTCGGAGGGGAGAGAGAGCTTTCAGGAAATTAAACTTATTTCAATGAAAAATTAAACGCTGTCCAAATCAGACCCTATTGAGGGGGCATTCAGTGCGGGTGGGAGAGCATTTGACATTTTTAATTAACTCAGGCTTTGTAGTAGCCCTGAGTTCATTACAAACCAGCAGTGTACCTCAGTAGTCGAGATGCAGCCTTTCAAAAGGGCAAAGCTTCAGACGTTTCAGCCAGAGCCCAACGACGCACATACAGAGATATCATGAGCTCTTCCCCAATAACCCTGCCCGCCTGACCTCTGGTGACCTTCCCGCTCTCTTTTTCTGCCAGCTTCTACTGACTTCTGGTCCTCAAGTGTCAGTCTGAATAGAATTTTGTTGCCAGAGCAGAATTTAAGTCCATCTTCTCCCCTTGAGCTTTGGCTCAAGTTCGCACACACATGACACTCCGTCCTCAGCATGGGGAAATTAGGCCCTCGTGAAAACACAAGTCATCTTGCCACAATGTTCGCAACCCACACCATTTCTTATATGACCGCTCATTATTCACAATACAGCAAGGAGTGTTTGGAGTCCCTTTGACATACTTTGTTTTAAGCTCTGTGATCATAACCATATCACGATAGCTTGGCTTTTTAAACCATTTGTTCCCCTCTCATAAGTGTGCTTGGGTTCTGATGGTTAATAGTGAGATTAAATGTACTGTTGAATTTGTGTTTTGTTATATGCAAATAACACTCTGATCTGATGCACATCAGAGCTGCAATTAAACCTTAAAACCAAAAGAGTTCTTCAGTGCTTCAGAGTTGAGAATAATATCATTTTAAAGTCATTTCTTTATTTATTTAACCAACTCCACAGAAAGACTGGCTGATTACATGCTTGCTGATGTGGATTATAGATGAGACTATAGAATATAATCAGTGCATATTTATGTCCCAGTGCTTCTGATTTCAATCTCTTTTATGTTATTGGATCTGTGAACGTCTGGACCGCATGTTTCCATGATATGGGGAAATTATTTGCTTTATCCGCGGTGGTGGGAAAAAGTGTGCAGCTCTTGTTCCTTTTAAACAGCCGCTGGGTACAAAGAGAAAATAATGAAAAGTACACAAAATCAGAATGTACACGCACTTTGTTGCTCCCGACGTCTTTAAATAGCACAAAGCTGGCACTGTATTTCGAGGACGGCGATGGTTGAAAACTTGCTACTAAAAAGTCATGGGAAAAACATAACAGTAAATAGTTGCATGCGATTCTGAGGAAAGAGGCAGATTTTTAGAGAAAAACATGGTTTATCTTAGCTTCTCATCTATGGTGGAGTTTAAGCGGGTGTCGTGGGTGCTCTGCGCCCACAGTCAATTACGTCCACATGGCTTTGGAATATATACAGAAATATTCATTGGGAAAAAATAGCTGTAGTAATTAAATGTCATGAGCAATTTTGCACATTTTCCATCAATTATCTCTTTACAGGTATTAAACAGGGGGGACCAGGAGACTTGTAACACTATTTGTTGTAACTGTTTTATTTTATGGTGCTATTTTTACTCATTTCTTTCAATAAATCTACGGTTTTAAATCTAATATTCAAATATAAAGAGTTGTGGAACCCCCATCAAGCATTTCTTCTAAATCCACCCAGAGCATTTTCATTTAAAATGGGAAAAAAGAATAAGATAAATATTATTCAGTTATAATTAATTTTTATTGCACTATTTATCCTAATTTCTCTTAAATCTATAGTTTTAAATCTATCATTCAAATATAAAGAGTTGTGTTTTTAAGCCATCCCACGTCAAGCATTTCCCACAAATCCACATATTTCATGAGCATTCAAAGCATTTTAATTCATATATATATAATTTTAAAACAGCAAACAAGTTGGATGAATTATTTAACAATTACATAAAACACTGAGGTGAAAGTCAGTGTGGTGCCAGTTCTGTCATTTAATATGAATTAATCTGATCACAAATCAAATTATAACCCAGAAGTAATATGAGGTTGTGAATTGTCTTATAATGTCTTGTGAGTTAGATATGTTTATTTATGTTTCTAGACCATTTACACTGGAGCCAAGCCCCTGCAACACCTGTTTATGATTCAATTTTCCCAAAAACATTTTGTTTTTGCTTTTAAATTGATATAACTTACTTGTGTGTACACTCAAGTGTCACTGTTCGGTAAATATCTTGCATTCCATCCATCGCTATACTTTCCCACACTCGCAATTTCAGGCAAAGGACTTCTGACTGTAGCAGTGACTGTGGTTGAAAAGTGGAACGTAATAACAGCATAGAGACCCTAAAAAAAAGCCCGAAAAGCAATTAAAGTGTTTATCAGCTAGCAGTCATTCAGAAGTCCAAAAAAGAATTTATTTGCGTTACGAAAGCCGTGACAAACAAGCAGTGGAACAAAATCCTCATATGACATTTTCAGAACTCATTGTACTCCTATTGATCCATAGAAGAGGGACAAATGACAGTCATTTTCTGCTTTGTTACTGGACTCCATCAGTTGTGCTCATTTGTTCTCATTTTGCTTCATCTCATCAATCACATACAATAGAAATCATTTTGTTTGATGGATTAGCTTTTTGCATCAATACATAGTCTAATAAACGGCAGCCTGGTATCGTAAATAAACAGTTTATGGAAACCTATTCACATTAAATGACTAATCATAAATGCCAATGGTTATAAATGCAGTGGGTAAATTTAAATGAACAGATGTGAACTTTATTTCAGTTCATCCTCAAGCTACATTCTAAGAGATAAAATGATAAACATAAGGTACAAATGACAATCAGCACAATCATTATGTTGTTTTCAAGTGATGTAATCAAAGATTGTGCCACAAATGAGTGTTTATCAAAGAAGACATCTTTTAGGACGCTAAGAAACAAAAACACAATATTGATTTTGTGCTACCATGACGTTTATCTTGGAGTCTAAATAGTCTTTACGTGCATGAAGGTGACTCAGAGCTGGATGGTAAGTGTAGCTGGCTGTGAATTCTGGGAAATACAATGTGATGTGCTTCAGCTGTTTGCCATTAACCCAGGCGCACCAACCTAGGAAGGTCATCTGACCTCTCCCGTGTTAAATAAAGGCCTGATGCTTTGAATAAATTGGTCAGATGAAGAGCAGGATTGCTGTGGCACAGCGTGAGCGTCACTACATTGTGATACAATGACCCCACGATGCCTGCGATTTATAGCACAGCTTTTTATTTAGTGATAAAAGCTGCGGTGATGGAAGGTGACAGCTTCTAGCACAGAAATAAATCACACAGAAAATGGAAGGCTTTCGCTTTGAGCCTGCATATAAAAAGTGTCATTTTGCATTATTGATCTCTTGGAAACTATGACCGGGATGATGGATGCCTAAATTTCTGTGAACCTGCATGGATTTGAAAAATATCAAGTGCATGCATTAGGGATATAAATATATGGGAAAACGGGTTCAGTATTTCATTGCTTCTGACCACGATCAAGGTTGTTGTTTTTTGGGTTTGGCAAATGTGCCGTGAAATATTGACGTATATGCATATGAAAACATAAAGCTTGACAGAAAGAGGATGATGGCTTAATACAAGTGGGCAATAAAGCAAATACATTGCTGTAGCTACAAACCTTTCAAATCAACTACAACCGAAGTAAAATGTTTTAGTCTTTACTAGATCACAGTAATCATCATGTTCCAGCAGCTGCTGGACTAAAATAATGTAATCTTTTTTTCTTTCAGTTTTATGCAATAAAACGACACTGAGAATGTTAACAAAGCGCCACCCGCATTTTACCCGTGTGCAAAAAACCCAGCATGGAAGTAGCTTTGAAGTTTGCTAGCGATTGTGCAAAAATAGCGTAGCGTGACAAAAACAAACTCCTGTTAATATGCACTGTCTTATTCTGAATGCACCCACACAGCATTTTCATCTACCCGTGTGCGGTTTGCGTAGACGGTGAATCTGAGGCCTCTGGAGTGCAGGCGTGTCAGCCTCTATCAACCGCAACATGCATGCCATTTCTGGGCATGAAAACCACAGCTCACCCCCGGAGCCGCGGCTTAGCTTGCCAAACAATACCTTACAGTTACACTCGCTCTTTTTAGCGTTCTTTTAATCATGACATCATAAGTATCGACTTCCTCGTCTGAAAAGGCGCCCAGATGCAGCTGCTCGTGTCACTCCACAAAGCAGACAAGTGCACACAGATGAGAGAGGAGCTTTGCCGCTTTGGCACAAAAGCTACTTCATATTACAAGAATGAGAGACAAATGTTTGAAAGACTTTAATGAAACTGTCATTGTCGATGATCTATATCCAGCTGACGGTGTCGGGCTAATGCTCGGGAAATGTGTGCATGTTGCTAACAACACTTTCAGATGGTTTCCTGAGTGATGGCATTGCAGGATGTCGAAATCATGCTGGCTTTTATGAAGTCTCTTGGGTTGTATTACTCATGATAACTTGCATATGATTTAGGTGTATAATAATATGTCTTACCTTATTATATCCTACAACCTTTACTTTTATTCCTTCAAAAGTGCTGATACATACAGACAGAAAGCACAGAGACTTTTCACTGTATTTTGTGTGTGTATTGTTGTTTTTTGTTGTTGTTTTTTAGCGTGCTCCAGAAAAGCAGGGAACTCTTTCAGGAACCAATTTGTCCAAAACACCAATTCATTCAGGAACATTTAATTATTTGTTCAAAAACAGTGGTTGTACCTGAAATCGCCCTATACTCTCATTCCCTATTCCCTACATTACTAATAATCTACTAATACAGTACACAGAATGAATGACTGAAAATGAGAGACCCAATTTGAATACTAAGCAAGAAGTGCTGCAGCTGCCATCTTCTTGTTCATTTAGCACTTATAGCAGGTAAGTGTACATATTTTGTTATTGAGGTGTATTATGGGATTGAATGACTGCACTTAATACAATAATAACATAATTTATTCAGCAATTCTTCTCCCCGAGTTACCGTCTTCCGCCATTTTGGAGAGAACCCCAGAACGTAATCAACATAATCAGCGCTGTTTATGTTCAGAAGAATAGCGTGCGCATGCTGAACGTAAACAACGCTGATTACTTAATGACATAATTTTCATTTTTGGGTGAACTAACCTTTTAAAAACATAGGACATTTTATGTAATTTTACAGTAAAATACTGTTAAATGTACAGTTTTCAGAAGAAAAAGAAGTCACCATAATTTACATTTTTATATAATAATTGACATCCCTAGATTTCCCAAATTTGATGGGGTTTTTTTTCCATTTAAATAATGTTTCATCTTAGATTCAATTAATGAAATACAATCAAACCAAAATTTATTCAGACACCTTCAACATTTCTCAGATTTTATCACAGTTTATTCGCTATAGTTTAGAAAATAGTAATAAATTATGGCATGAACTCAGTTAAACTGTGTGAGAACAAATTCATCTTGATAATGTCAGATAACTTTGATAGAAATGGATTACAATCAACCAAAAAATATTCAGCTGTTAAATTTAAGTACACAATTAGATAATACCAATTTAGGACAACCGATTACCAAGCAATGCTTAATTTTGTTCAGTCTGTGGTGTAAAAAGGTTGCATTAGCAATTAAAGAAAAAACACTTAAGCAAAACATGGTCAGGTCAAAGTGTCTGAATATTTTTTGATTCCTAATGTTACTGGGAGTCCACTGTATGAAGAATTTGTTGGTATAATATGTCACAGTTCACTTTTTTTTGCTATCCTCACTTACATTTATGAACTATAGTGTCCTGCACCAACTAGTAAAAAAAATCAAAAATTATATCTGGTGTCTAAATAATTTTTGTTTGACTTTATTATACTTTTGTTAAATTTTACTGTAATTTTAAGGTCAGTCTGTAAAACCTAAAATGTTCATACTGTATTTCTTTCAGTAAAGTTCTGACAAGCACATCTGCTGTTTTTTTTACAGTAAATTACATTTTGTTTGTTTTTACAGTGTACTCAGTATTAACTTCTAGTTTAAAGAACTTGCACAAAATCAATATCAAACCTACAAGTGTTTTGTTGGGCTGCGGTAGTAAATATGTCAGCTGTATAATAATATTCTCACTTAAAACGTAGCATGTGTGGTGAACGCAAACCACAAATTTCAACGACCTTCAGCATTGTGTAGTTCTAAACTTGAGCCACGCATTCTCTAATTGCAACTCATGTCTGCAGGGACCGACTGTCAAACACATTTACAACACTGTCGTGAAGCACCCTGTGCCATCTTTGAATGCTACATGCAAGCAATGTTATTTCTCTGAGGATGTAATGTCTCTAAAATGTTAGTCATACAGCATGGGTGGAAACCTTCATTACTCATTTTGCCTTATGAGCTTTCTGGCTCAGACCAAATAAGCTGTTACCAGCACCCCTTCTCCAAAACGAGATACCCAGCTGTGTGGGGAGAATAAATTCTAAAACCTGAATAAAGGATTGCTAGAAAGGAGAAGTAAAACATACATGCTGCTATTTCAAGCCCAGCAAAGCTGATCGCACTTTGTTTCCTTTTAATTTCTAATGGCTCCATCTCCTGTGCTCTCTGGGGTGTGTCCAAATGCATAGAAACAGCTGTCTGCAAATCTGGGTCATACCAGCCCAGCCTTCACGGCCTTTACCAGAGCAGAACCCAGGGAGCATAACAAACACAAACCATCCTGTAAAACCTTTGAATGTTTTTTTATAATTGTGCTCAGATTCAATCAACACGTTTTATTACAAAAACCCGCACCCATGTCCTTGCTGTCAAACCGTTTTTTCCGGATTTGTGATTGCTTGAGCGGAGCATTGACGGATGCAATTTTTACAGGCATTCCAGACATCCTTGGGGGTGCTTTATAGTGACAGTAAATGTTGCTTGGATATTGAAACGCACCCTGCAATTCGCATGACAAGATCCGATGCTCTCTGAATTGCTGTGCCTTATAGCTGCATTCAGTAAAACAGCATTATCTTAATACTGTCTTCTTTTGAACTGGTCTTTGCGGCGTGTTTGTCAAGATATAAATCACAGCTGTTTCTACAGTAATTGTTTAAAGTATCCCTAAAAAAAAAACCCTAAAGGAATTTTATCAAAAACTAATGTGATCAAATCAAAGTGTGATCTACTGTAACTACAGGATTCTTTGATTTTCAATAGTTAAAAAAAAAACATACTGCATCAGTATAGTTAAAAGAAACTACATGGGAAATATATGTGCTTTAAAATACAAAAAAAAAAATTTAGTTAAGAGGTATCATACAGATCATTTTATCGCGATACACTATATGTATGTTCTAAAATATTTTGTGTTATGCTGTGTTTCAGTAACCAGATCACTTTTCCTTTGTCCAGAGAGTAGTTTCTAACAATAAAACAGCTCAATTGTTACCTCAGCAGCTGAGTCACTCAGTAGAAATTAAATACGAGTTTTCCTACAATACATAGTGCAGTCCATTTCAAAGCATTAACACTGTGAAAGACGTTAGTGGAACAGGAGAACAGTGGCTGTTCTGACAAACCAGCTTTATAGAACAATAAAACGCACTTGTACTCAACTGTGAAGCTTGACTGGAGAAGAGTTACAGCACAGCTTCAATTCATAAAATGACTTTCAATGAATTCTGGCTTACCAAAAGTGACGTCACAAGGTTTATATGCTCTCCTTTTCGACACAATGCAGTAATCCTACCAGCAGCCATTTCAGTGGACTCATGCTGGGTTGCTGTAAAATGGAGAACAACCATGTATTGAGAGCTGATGGGAGAGCAATTTTCTTTTTCTCGAGGGAACATATTTCACGTGGTTCTGGTACCACAAAATGCTTCGAAAATTGTCTTGAAAATAATAAGCAGATAAAAAAGTTGTCCTAGAGAACCTGAGGGATCATGGAAATGGTCAGTAATGCTGTGAACACCAGTGCCTTCATTCAATACTGTTAGACACTCCCTTGCCCAGATTTAAAAAAAAACAAACAAACAAAAAAAAAAAACACCTGATCTGAAATTCAATCCCATATTGAGTGCATGTGTAAATGAAAATTGAGGTCATGCTAATCTGTACCTCTGTCTCTTTCTGTCAACTCATAATCCAATCCATAACCTGCCACTGAAGCCATATAAAAGTAAATGCATAATCCCATATAAGCCTGGGTTTTCACCAAAAGCCTGTAAACTACAGCTAATGCTTTGTGTGTTATAAAAATAGAAGTTCATAAGTGATATCCCAAATCAAGGTTGCACCACTTTTAACCGTAAAAGAGGTTTAGCATGCAAATGCATGAATGGGACCTCAATTATAATCATGACACTCAATTTGTATTCAGGACCATACAACACAATCATAATCCTGATTGCATTTGCTGCTCAAAGTGGATCTTTTGCCTGCGCTTATCTCCTAATCCAGAAGTAGAAAGACAGGATGTGACGCTTTGAGAAAAAAAGGATCAAAAAAGAGAAAAGAAAACAGAACCAGCATGTGGTCTTTAGAGTGATTCCTCTGTTACTTCTGTCACTGTGAAATCAAAGAGCAAAAACACAGTGTCAATCGGTTTCTGGATTATCTCTGAAGCAACAAATTAATTTGTATCACTGTCTTAGAAATTGCCTTTACAGTTTCATGTTTTAATCATGGGTAATACATTTATTGTGTTTATTTATTCATTTTTGTACATATTAAATGAATTGTTCCCCCAAAATGAAAATTTGCTTAAAATTTACTCACTTTCAGGCCATCCAGATGTAGATGAGTTTGTTTCTTCATGAGAACAGATTTTGGAGAAATTTAGCATTACATCACTTGCTCACTAACGGATCTTCTGCAGTGAATGGGTGCCGTCAGAATGAGAGTCCAAACAGCTGATAAATATATCACAATAATCCACATGACTCCAGTCCAACAATTAACATCTTGTAAAGCAGAAAGCTGCATGTGCACAATTTAGATATTTTTAACTTCAAAAAGTTGTTTCTGGATAAAAATAAGTACTTTATCCATAATATTGCTTTCTCTGGTGAAAAACTACCTGTTGTCTACTCACATCAAAATCCACTGTCATATATTGTTTTTGCTTGACCTGTGCATAAATTTCTTTCCTGATTCAGACAAGACAACTTTGTATTCCTTTCATTTTAAAAGAAATCCTGAAATAAAAATAACCAAGTATTGCTGATAACCATCATGTCTTTTTTATGTTCTTTGCATAAGATGCTGCTTTGTTTCAAATAAGCAATAACCAGCATAAACTAGCCTGGACCAGCATGGAAATTCATGCTAAGCTGGTCTATTCAGCAGGGAAAACTTGGCTGATAACATGATACATTAACCTTGTGTAGAACAGGATGATGTTAAGTGATACTTCTAGTTCTTAAACAATGTGTTTTTGTCTTCAGTTTCAGCTGCATCTGTCCTTCCCAGTGTTTCTCCTGCTCTCTGAGTCATCTAGTGTAGCCACATTAGCACCTTCACAGTCAAGTCCGACTCTTAGCACTGTCTGGAGCAGCTGTGTCAAATGTAACCTTCCCAGTCTGATCATTACAGTCCCTGTATCCCTGCCATTAACTGGGTCATGGTAATTCAGACACCCACAAGTGGCTATTACAAGAACCTTGACTGTACGATAACTTGAAACCAGCCAACATAGAAATGAACGTGCTGCTATAGAACAGAACCTACAACATGAGCACCCCATCTGCTGGCCGAGTCGAAAATGACCCTGTTACTGCATCCCAATTTGCATACTATTTGTCCTAATCAGCATGCAAAATTAGAATTTGTGTGTCCTACATCATAGTAAAGCAACTACATGTAACTTTTTTTTTTTTTAAACATTTATTAACATTTTTGAAATATCAACACCTTGAAATGTTTTAAAATCATTCAGACTGTCTTCTAATAATGCAAATGGCTTATGTTTCTTTCCCATGCTTCCCCCGATCATATGTTCCTGGAGTATGTAAGTTTGGTGAGGGGGTACGAAATTATGCAAAAACTGAGGCTCGCTTTACGGCAGCAACAAATGCACATGTACTGCTATACATGAGCAATATCACACTTGTAGCTGGGTGATATTGCTCTGTATCAGCATGGCTGTGATTGCTGATATAGATCGATATCACATGGCTAGGAGTGTGATATTGCATTTATAAAACAGTTTGATGGCACAAGTGTATAAATAAATAAAAAACAACCATGGAGTGTCTTAAAAAACAAACAAACAAAAACTTTTGTGTGTGGATCTACTTCCTTGCGCCACCGATTCAAATCTCAAATTGACAGTTTAACAGATGCGCCCAAGCCTCCGTTATTCATTTGAAAACAGCATTTTGGAACTAGTAACAAAGCGTCTTACAAGGTGTTGTTGAAAGATAAAATAATGTCCTTGTTTACAAAAATAAATTAATAAATAAAACTGTATTCTTTTTCTCACTTTCATGTGAGAAACACAAATATAAAAGATAAAACCTGAGAGGTTTCTATCACTCCATTGAAAATCCAGGTAACCAAAACGTCCAAAAAAGGTCATAAAGGTGAATCCAAATGAATCGAGCAGTTTATCCAAGTATGTGTGTTAAATATTGTTTAGGTGTAAATAAAAGTCTAAATTAAATTCATCATATAAAGCACTCATGTTTCTTTAAAAAGATCTGGATCTTTTAAGTTACCTGGACTTGGAACAACATAAGGGTGAGTAAACGATGACAGAATCCCAGTAGCCTACTGACGTACTGTCTTATTACAGACTTATCACCAGCAATCTACATAGTTTAGAAATATACATGCTGGTAAAATTATGTTTTACTGCAATGCAGAGTAAATAAATAATAAAAAAGAAAGTGTAAAACAATGAACTTATGCTCTTACAAGTAATTTTTAAAATTTAGTCAACATAAATAGTTTGAATATGTAATTTGTTGTTGAATTAGGCCCTTATATGATGATCATTAGAAATCCATCAATATAAAATGGGACTTGTCAGTACACTTGCTGGCTAAGAAGGCATAAGTCATAAGATTGGGGCCACAGTGTCTGGCATGTCATTAAACATTCAACACTGTCTCGATTAGAGGTCTCACTGAGGGAAAAAATTGTAGTACGATGGTATGATGTTCACGATCTGCTCCATTCCTTGAGAGTGCAGCTCCTTGTAATCAGTATGTCTGTCACGGCTGAGACTCTCGCTCTGACACACTCACAATTTAAACCATTCACATGTCTTTTTCATGAGTTTAACCTTCAAGCAAAATAACTCCATTGCCTGTGTACATTTTTATTGGACCGTCCCTGGCGGAAAGTAACACATACACATCTAGTATTTGCTTGAGTGTGCTGACGCTTGTGCTAGATAAAACATCTATCAGATACTGTGCAGCCGCGAGTATGTGTGTGTCAGAGAAAGTGTATGAATGCAACCTTGGCCATCTCCTTGACTCGCTGAGAAGCTTGCTACAAAGAACAAGAATATTACAGCACAGCCGGCATGGGAACACAAATGAAAATCCCATACTTTCCCAAGGGAAGAACTCTTAACAAGCACATTTAGAGATTGCTGAGTTTTAGCTAAGAAACATAGTAAACTAGATAGCTGGTCAAAACAGTGATAACAGAACTATGACAACAATGATAAGTCAGTCAATTATTTCACTGCTTTGGAATACTTGATTCTGATTGGTCAGTTGTGGCATTCAGCAGTCAGATATATAATATTCACCATTGTATATATATAATATATACAGTGGGGGGAAAAATTATTTGAGCCCCTGCTGATTTTGTATGTTTGCCCACTGACAAAGAAATGATCAGTCTATAATTTTAATGGTAGGTTTATTTGAACAGTGAGAGACAGAATAACAACAAAAAATCCAGAAAAACGCATTTCAAAAAAGTTATGAACTGATTTCCATTTTAATGAGTCAAATAAGGGGGAAGGGGAAGTGGCGCCCCATACTCAGAATTTGTGCTCTGCATTTAACCCATCCAAGTGCATGCACACAGTGGTGAACACACACCCAGAGCAGTGGGCAGCCAATGCTGTGGCGCCTGGGGAGCAGTTGAGGATTCAGTGCCTTGCTCAAGGGTCTCACCTCAGTTGTGGTATTGAGGGTGGAGAGAGTGCTGGTTATTCACTCCCCCCACCTACAAGCCCTGCCAGACCTGAGACTCAAACCCATGACCTTCTGGTTATAAGTCCAACTCTCTATCCATTAGGCCACAACTGCCCCGAGTATTTGATCCCCTGTCAATCAGCAAGATTTCCGGCTCCCAGGTGTCTTCTATACAGGTAACGAGCTGAGATTAGGAGCACTCTCTTAAAGCGAGTGCTCCTAATCTCAGTTTGTTACTTGTATAAGACATCTGTCCACAGAAGCAATCAATCAATCAGATTCCAAACTCTCCACCATGGCCAAGACCAATGACCAATGGCATCATGTTTTGCAAAGGGGTCAAATACTTATTTGACTCATTAAAATACAAATCAATTTATAACTTTTTTGAAATGCATATTTTTTTTCCTGTTATTCTGTCTCTCACTGTTCAAATAAACCTACCATTAAAATTATAGACTGATCATTTCTTTGTCAGTGGGCAAACGTACAAAATCAGCAGGGGATCAAATAATTTTCCCCCCACTGTATATATATATATATATATATATATATATATATATATATGAAGCCTATAGCAAAAAGAATACTGCAGCAGTACTACAGTGATGATTTTTTAAATAAATTAATACCTTTATTTAGCAAGGATGCATTAAATTAATCAAAAGTGAAAGAAAAGACATTTCTAACATTACAAAATTTTTGATTTAAATAAATTCTGTTCTTTTGAACTTTCTATTCATAAAAGAAACCTGACAAAAATGTTTCATGGTTTCCACAAAAATATTAAGCAGCACAGCACTGATAATAAGAAATGTCTCTTGAGCAGCAAATCAGCATATTACAATAATTTCTGAAGGATCATGTGACACTGAAAACTGGAGTAATGATGCTGAAAATTCAGCTTTGCCATTACAGGAATAAATTATATTTAAAATAAAAAGCAGAAAACAGTTTAAATTGTAATATATAATATTTTTCACATTATAACTATTTTTACTGTATTTTTGATCAAATAAATGCAGCCTTGGTGAGCAGAAGAGACTTTAAAAAACATTTAAAAACTCTTACTGACCTCAAACTTTTGAATAGTTTTGAAAATTTCAAGTTAAACCAATGTTTCATTTAAACATTAAATGTACTTTTTGAGTAGCTGTGAAATTAAGCCGGATAACCACTAAAGGTCAGTCCAAAGAGCCATAAAGTTACCTGTCTGACATTGTTCTATTGGTGTATATCCAGTTTAGAGGACAGCGAGCAAAGTGGGATTATACAAAAGATAAAAGATGATTCCCAGTGATGAATTGGGTGTCAGTTGGCACATCCTGGCCCGTTTAACTTTCGCAGAGTTGATCCATCTCCTCTCGAGTTTTGGAGGCTGCTCAAAATACAGCGCCAGAGAACTAGAGCAGAGTGAAAAATGTTCAGGAACTGTACTATTAGACACCAGAAACCCTCCAGCGGCTAAACCAAAATTAGAAGCCTCATTGTGACCGAGACTACACCCTATTTTAATTCTCTATGGAGTTAATTAGGCCAGCGTGGTTACAACACTACTATACATAATGGCTCCACAGTACTCTTCTCAAGGGGTGTGTGGGAAAATGATAGCAGATAAATCCTCACACACGACAAATTCTTGTTATTTTATACTTGAGAGAAAGTTAGATGGTGGTGTAATAGCATTGTAATAATAGTAATAATAGCATAATAGCACAGTGTAATAATTTTCTATGTATATAGACATTTTATATTTCACATAGTCTGAGGTAACTGCATTTAAAAAAATATATTTTGTGCAAAATTATACAAAAATATATTGTGTGTCTGTATAAGATGTTTTTTTTTTCATTATTATTTATTATTTTGTCTAGATTGTGGTACTTAACTGGAAGCTATAGCCTAGTGGTTAATAGATAATATAGGCTACAGTATACATAATAAAATGCATTCCATAATATGAACAGAAATCATTTTATTTGTCTGTGCACATTTTTATATAATGAACAGGTTAATGGTTATTGCATATTTTGACAGTGAACTGTGGTGTCATATGTGTGACCCAAGTTTGAGCACGGTTCATTTTGGCTGGTCCATATTATATCTTGTCTTTTCTCTACTATGCCTGTCAATAAAACATTAAGGGTTGCTATTTGAAACCCCAGTAGAGTCAATTCATGAACTGGAGAGATACTGAGATCTCCCATCACCATCATGCCCCTGAGCAGCCTCGGGTTGCCCCAGGGTGACTGTCCATATAGTAAAAGTACTGCAAATCTATTGAGTAAAATGTTTTAAAAGTATGAAAATAAGCCCTTCCTGCTGCACGCAATTAAAACCTAATAATGTGACTGCTGTCATTATATTCAGTAAAAATAATTGGGTAAGGGCTAATACCAAGCCAGCAGTTTTTCTATGAATGTATTAACTTAAGAATAGGTCAGACAAATTAGGAGGAAATCTGTACCGTGCCTGCTATCCAGGCAGAAAGGGATCGACTGCCTAGAATTTGATTGCCTATTGCATTGCTATTCTTACAAAGTAGCTGTAAATTTTCTGGTGCTTTAATGGATTTTGGTGTTTGCTGATTAGCCCACCATCCTCGTGTGTTACCTCCTCTTAGCAGCATATCATATCCCCACAGTACAGAGTATCTCCAGAATCTTCTTCCGTTAAACATCGTGAATCATCTTCTCTCTCCATTGGTCCGAGGACGTGATCAGCATTTGGCATAATATGAACTGTAGTTTTAGATTAAATATATTAAGGTAGCATTTGTATTTAATAAGATTTATTTGCAAACCGAAATGCAGTACATGTTCACTGGTTTTAGATAAACTGACTCGCTATCTCTGTTGTGCCACTAGCCACCCCAATTAAAAAAAATACTATAAAAAGCAGAGTTTGTCAAGACCACTGGACAGTAAAAAACGTTGTGCAGCAGCGCCATCTGCTGTTTTGACAATGTTACTTTTCCCTAACACCATGTAGAAGGCTTTAAAAAACAGTGCACAAAATGTCCCCACTATCTAAATCACTAATCACAAAATTTTGCCAATTTTGTATAATAATATAATAGTATATGGGAGCCTATATCTATGTTTGGGAGTATTAATAAATGTTGGGAGCGTTTTGAATGAGAATGAGAATGAGCTTTATTGGCCAAGTATGCTTGCACATACGAGGAATTTGTTATAGTGACAGAAGCTCTACAGTGCAACAGAAAGACAGCAACAGGACAGGACACACATAATAAAAGAATAGTAAACAAATATACAAATAAGCAATGTACAAAACAGCAAAACACAATATATAATATAGACAATTATGTATGTACAGGTCTGATATGTGCAAATATGTGCAAATATATTAGACAAATGTGTGTACAGGTCTGATATGTGCAAATATGAAATGGAGAGAAAAAAAAAAGAAAAAAAAGGGAAGTGTGGTGAATAAATAATAGACTTGTGTGTTCTGCGTTTTATTGTCGAGTGTTCATGAGATGGATTGCCTGAGGGAAGAAACTGTT
>JAFVLL020017402.1:0-14520 GCA_021397915.2 Tor tambroides
GAAAACTAAGTTCAGAATCGATTCAAGAGAGAATCATGATGCATTAGGAAAATCACAGAATCGATCCATTAATCGATTTATCGTTACACCCCTATGAAATATAATTTAAATAATTACGTCCAACACAATTCCAGTCAAAATAGGAGATTATAAGAACCTATAGCCATACCGTAACTACAGTATCCAACATGTATCCGCCTACCTGGCAAAAACTTGACACTGTTGAGGACCAGAGATGTTGGTCTCATGAAGGTCTAAAATAAGCCAGCAATGAAAAAAATACTAAAATACTGTGAAAAGTACAGTTGCAGTGAAAAGTTTGAATTGTACCAGAGCCCTCCCCTCCTATACACACACACAGAGAAAGAATATATGTGACCCTGGAGCACAAAACCAGTCTTAAGTCGCTGGGGTGTATTTGTAGCAATAGCCAAAAACACATTGTATGGGTCAAAAATATTGATTTTCCTTTTATGCCAAAAATCATTAGGATATTAAGTAAAGATCATATTCCATGAAGATATTTTGTAAATCTCCTACTGTAAATATATTAAAACTTAATTTTTGATTAGTAATATGCATTGCTAAGAACTTCATTTGGACAACTTTAAAGGCGATTTTCTCAATATTTTGACTTTTTTGCACCCTCAGATTCCAGATTTTCAAATAGGTGTATCTCAGCCAAATATTGTCCTATCCTAACAAACCATACATCAATGGAAAGCTTGTAAAATTGATCCTTATGACTGGTTTTGTGGTCCAGGGTCACATATACAGATTATTACATTCTGCAAGATACAATTGATACAATATAAAGATTTCACAGTGATCTGATTATGTAATTTTTTTTTGTGTTTGTTTTTGTTACGAAAACATTACTTAAAACCATGTTTTACTACGTTTATACATGTGAAGACGAGCAGAGAGTATCCACCTTATTCTTCATGTAAAAATGAGCGCGGACCTTTGTAAATTTTATGGGTCTTGCTTCCGGTCTCATTTGCGTCCAGCTATTTTTAGCTGTACAAACCCATTCGCCTTACCATATTAGTTTAGTGTATTATCTTAATTATGAACACACTGGTTTGTGATGCAAACAGAATTTACCGTTTACTGCACGTTGTTATTCTTCTCGTTATTTTGGCTAATGAACCGGAAGTCTCGCCCATAGGCTTACTTTAGATTAAAAAGATTAAGAAATTAGCTAGCTAGCAAATACCCATATTAACAGCGTAAACATGAACCATGCTGTTGTTATTATTTGCGAACCACTGAAATTTCGAAACATTTCAAAACAGTTGTGACGTAACCAAGCCTCGTTTACTGAAATCACGTGACTTTGGCAGTTTGATACGCGCTCCGAAACAGATGACTCACAAAGGTTTCTAAGCTTCACGAAGCGAGATAATCTCTGGCAGGACTTTGAAAACGGCCATCTCTAGAAAATAGCTTCGTTACTTTTTACGACGCTACTACCCTTTATTATTTGTTCAATAAGCAGCCGAAGGTTATTTTCCGATTATGACACGCTGATCGTATATTATCCCTCCTGCAGTTGATCTCCAGAGCGGCAGATGGCAGTAGAGAGTCGATCTATTGATCCCTGACTCCAGAGCAGAGACCGAGAGACACAAACACAAACAAATGACCCTCAGCGGACTGAGAGGAATCAACCCGCGGCAGCGCTGATAACTGTGTGTCTGTACAGTTTAAAGGTAAGCGATGCTTTTTCCGTCTCACGAGCTTGACCTCAAACTGAAAGTAACGTTAATCAAAATGTACGTTTCTAAACGCAAGCTCATTGAAGCCACAGTTTCCTAATGCATGCCGGTAGTTTGACAACGTGTACAGCTGAATAAAGTTGCTACAGTCAGCTGAACATATAATAGACTGGGCTGAACCAGACAAGCTATTCATTATAGAGAGAGAGAGAGACTTCCTCACGGAGTGCAGCAAATATAAAAACATTAGAGACACTTGTTTTACCCAAATAGCTCAAATTGTGCCTGAATTCCAGCAAGCAAGCCACATAGACAAACTCTGTTATATTTTGGTAGAGAAAGAGAAGTGTATCCACCAGCAGCACAGTTTGAGCTCCTGCCATATTATGAGGGACAAAGCCTAAACCCCCTTTTTTTTTATCAATGCTCTCTGTAAATATTTACCTTGTATTTGCTATTATTTTTGTTGTTTTGTCTCTGTGTGTGTTTCTGTGTGTGTGTGTGTGTGTGTGTGTGTTATGTGATAATATATGTACAATATGGCCATGATTTTTTTTTAACTATCTATATGCCTGTATATCTTGTTCACTGTTTATTGTTTTGGCAACACTGTGCTATTCCACAGTCATGCTAATAAAGCTGAACTGAACTGAACTGAATTGAATTGAATTGAATTGAATTGAATTGAGAGAGAGAGCGAGAGAGAGAGAGAGAGAGAGAGAGAGAGTGCTGGGTGGTTTACATAAAAATTGTAGTCTTTTATTGAATACAAATGATGTGATGAAAAATGTAAGTTAGTCAGTAATGTAATCTAGATTACTCATTTTAGGTACTCATATTCTGACTACTTTAGGATTATATGTATACAGTGTTGGGAAGGTTACTAGGAAAATGTAATAGGTTACAGATTAAGATTTAAAATGTGATAAGTAGTGTGACTATTTCAATTAATCTATTAATGTAACTGATTACATTTGATTACTTTTTAATTACTTTTATAAATTTCTAATGTTTTCAGCTGTTAATCACATTAACATTTAAAGCAGGCAGGGTTAACCTTACTGTCAGATTTTGAAAATCCTTCATCACTTGAATTAAGATTATAATAATAATTAAATTTTAAAGCACAGCCACCACCACAAAATCAGACTTTAGCAGCATACCAAGAAACAAGAAAACATAACAAGAAATAGTTTAATAGCTATGATATTATTTTTGAAATCAAATCTATGAAATTCCTATGAAAGGAAACACTGGCATCTAACAATGCCTTGGAAAAAAACAAAACAAAAAAAACAGTTAATCTTAAAAAAATAAAGCATATCGAATAAGCATGTGTCCTAAACTCCTGAAACATTGGTGTCTCATATTTTAGAGCAGTCAGTGCATTTTGGGAAAGAAATCAATTAAATCTGTGTGTGTGTGTGTGTGTGTGTGTGTGTGTGTGTGTGTGTGAAATTCAGATGTAACCTGCTTCTAATCGTTAACATTTTCAGAAGTAACTGATTTAATTACACTTTTTTTTTTTTTTTTTTTCTCAGTAGCTGTAACTGATTACAATTACATTTATTTTAAGGTGTCCTTGTTACACATGTTGCATGTGCTTACTATTATAATAACAATAAATAATGTATAATTACATGCAAGTAACCCTAAGCCAAACCCTAAACCTAATCCTAACACTAAACATATAGTAAGTACATATAGTTAATTAATATTACTCAGTTCTTAAATGTGTAATTACCCTGCAACAAGGACACCTTAAAATAAAGTGTAACCTTATTTCGTAATTAAATGATGTAATTCTGTTACATGTAAGTAGTTACTCCCCGACTCTGCTTGTATGTGCACTCACTGCCTCCTGGTCATCTGTCTGTAGTCGCTGGTGTCAGGCTGGAGTTGGGGTGTGCTTCTCATGGGTGCATCTGTGTGCCGTCACGGCCGCTCGCTCCTGTCCCGTCACAGCAGGGCCGGTCACAAGGGGTCTCTGATGGGTGGGGATGACTCTCTAGACGGTCTGGACAGACAGGAGGACATCGCTCAGTTCCCATATGTGGAGTTCACAGGCCGAGACAGCATCACATGTCCTACCTGCCAGGGGTCTGGACGCATCCCATCAGGTATGGATGTCAAAAAACACACATCTTACATTTGAGTGTTAAAGTAAGGATCTCGTGAAAACATGTCCAGGTCGCGTTCAGGTCCCAGTATTAGAATGACTTTTATTATAATCACTCAATATTAGAAAAAAAAACTTTTACACTGTGACAGATAAGCTTTTTTTTTCTAAAAAAATTTCAATATTGTAATGCAGCTGCACAGTTTATTCTGTTATTATTATTAGTGCTGTCAAACGATTAATTGTGATTAATCGCATCCAAAATAAAAGTTTTTGTTTACATAATATATGTGTGTGTGCTGTGTATATGTATTATGTATATATAAATACACACACATGCATGTTTATATTTAAGAAAAATGTTGTTTATATATTAAATAATGTTATATATAATATAAAATATAAGAATATAAATATATACATGTATATGCATGTAAATATTTAAAAAATATATACTGTGTGTATTTATATATACATAATAAATATACACAGTACACATACATATATTATGTAAACAAAAACTGTTATTTTAGATGCGATTAATCGTTTGACAGCACTAATTATTATGTTTACGTTGTATTTCTCATTAATGTCAATGGTAATTCTTGATAAATTCTTATTTCTGAAGAACTAGGTTCCTTGCTTTAGTGAAGGGATATCCAAATATTAAAGTCTTTCTTTAATTGGCATTTAAATTCTGAAGCAATTTTACACAATGTTCACATCCATTATAAGGAGTTGTGTAAAAAGCAAACAGTCAGCAGATAATCTGTGGTATTGATTGAGGTCATGAGGTTGTATAGATGACCACATGCCCTTTGGTGTGATTCTGCACGTTATCTCAACTTCTTACTGAATCAGTTAATTTTTTTCTCTCTCTTTCAGGGCAAGTGAATGAGTTAGTTGCTCTGATCCCCTACAGCGATCAAAGGTTACAGCCAAGGAGAACGTAAGTTATCACGCACAGATCATTTTCTATTGGAAACAGTCTTGATGTTCTTTTTTGATGTTTGTAATAGGGATAGTTGACCTAAAACTGAAAATTGTCATCATTTGTGCACCATCAAGTTGTTCCAAACCTGAATGTGAGTTTCTGTTGAACACAAAAGAAGATATTTTGAAATCAAAGAGTTGATAAACCCCATTCACTTCCATAATATGGAAACAAAATATTATGGAAGTCATTGGGGAAAAGAAAGTGTTTGGTTACCCACATTATTCAAAATATTTTGTGTGTGTGTGTTCAGCAGCAGAAAGAAACTCATACAGGTTTGGAACAAGTGGAGGGTGAGTAAATGATGACAGAATTTTCATTTTTGAGTGAACTGTTTCTTTAAAAAATGTCTTAACAGACAGAAGTAGATTCATGATTTTGCAATTCTTCTCTTGGCAGGAAGTTATATGTGGTGCTGTCAGTGATTTTGTGTCTACTGGCGTCTGTTTTGGTGGCGTTCTTCCTGTTTCCACGTCCTGTGCTGGTTGTTGATGATGGCATTCGCTCTGTGACTGTGCATTTTGACCGTAACAACAGCAAAGTGATCATCAACATGACGGTGATTTCTGTTATGTCTTTTTTTTTTTTTTTAGTTTTTATGATGGATTAATTAATAATAAAAAACTGGTTTAAATTGTCCCGAGGCCTTTCTTCTCAAGCCTTACTGTTTGGAAACAACATTGAATCAAAATTGTCCCTGTTCAGAAAATTGTATTCATATGTAATAACTTATGTAATGAATCTTGTAATATGCTGGGGGGGGGGGGTTGGGGGGAGTTCACAATGCAGCTCCAGTCTAGAATTGTGAAATTGGACATCAAAACATTGTATGTGCAAAATAAACTTTGCTCTGATATTATTTGCTTCCATTCAGACAAATAATTTAAAGAAACACAAATTTTGGCTTTGGACTGTACTGAATATTATTTTATTTTTTTTTAATAGAGCTCTCTGAACTTCACCAACTCTAATTTCTTCACGGTGTGGGTGGACAGCGTGAGCTGCCAGGTGCTCTACATGAAGACAGTCATCGGATCTCAACAGCTAGACAATGTCATCCACATTCAACCTCTCGGCCAGAGACAGGTGTGATGAGTGATGAGCCCAACATCTGTTCAAAAGTTTGTGCTCGGGCAGATTTTTGAAAGAACTCTCTTCTGCTCAAAAAGGCTGCATTTATTTGATCAAAAATACAGTAAAAACAGTAATAGTGTTATTATATTATTATAATAAAATAGAATAGAATTTAATGTTTTGTTTCTATTTGTATTTGAATATATATATATATATATATATATATATATATATATGTAATTTATTTCTGTGATCAAAGCTGAATTTTCAGCATCATTGCTCCAGTCTTCAGTGTTACATGATCCTTCAGAAATCATTCTAATATACTGATTTACTGCTCAAGAAACAGTTGTTATTATTATTATTATTATTAATACTGAAAACAGTTGTGCTACTTCATATTTTTGTGGGAACTTTAATACATTTTTTCACAATTGTTTGAATAGAAAATTTAAAGGAATAGTTCATGCAAAACAAAACAAAATAAAGCTAAAAATTTTCTCAGCCTCATGCCATTCAAGATGAGTTTGCTTCTTCATCAGAACAGATTTGGAGAAATGTATCATTACATAACTTGTTCACCAATGGATGCTCTGCAGTGAATGGGTGCCGTCAGAATGAGAGTCCAAACAGCTATATAATAATCCACAAGTAATCCACTCCAGTCCAGCAATTGACATCCTGTGCTTTTTATTAACCAGACATTAACTGATGGACTGGAGTGGTGTGGATTATTGTCATGTTTTTATCAGCTGTTTGGACTCTCATTCTGACGGCACCCATTCACTGCAGAGCATCCATTGCTGAACAAGTAATGTAATGATACATTTCTCCAAATCTGTTCTGATGAAGAAGCAAACTCATCTACATCTTAGAGTGAATTTCAGCTTTACATTTCAAAAGGACAACATTTATTTGTAATAGACATCTTTTGTAACATTATAAATTTAATTATGATTTAATGTCTTTGCCAAGTAAAGAAATAATTTCTCACTTTTGGAAAAAAACTAAAAAATCTTACTGACCCCAGACTTTTGAACAGTATAGACAATCCTTAAGTGGGAGAAATGACACAGACACTGATTGTTAAATATTGGATAGTAGTTGTGCTGTTGCTTTTTAATGCAGGTCAACTTCACTGTCAGTATGGAGATTGGAGGAAGTCTCTCTTACGTTTAGTGAGTATCAAATCAGTTCTGAACAAACTGATCCCCATGAATCTGTGTGTCTGATCTTCTGTTTTTAAAATATTTTCACTCTGTTTTCTCAGTGCCTTTTGCACCATGGCAAGCATCAAGGTCCACAACATTGTAGTGTTTATGCAGTAAGTTTTTCATCACTATGTTTTCACATCCTTTTTTGTCTTCTGCTGTTGTTCTAAATTTGACAGTTGGAGGTGAAGCGTAGCATAAAGGTGCAGTCACATTACTGAAAGTTCACAGGCTAAAAAAAGTCAATGCCACAAATTTGCGCTATCAGCTTGAACACAAACAAACTGTACAAGCACAACTTCTCCTGAAATAAGTGGATTTTTCCTGTGAAATTTTGTCGAGCAACACTAAATGCGGTCCTTAAGAAACATCTTTTTTCTGAGTATATGTAGAGTGTTACTCTTAAGTTCATGAAAAGGTCCTGACCGCTTCTCTTACACACCCCAGGACCTCTGTGAAAACCTCCTACATGGTGCGGGCGGCACAGAACACACTGGAAGCTTACCGCTACATCGACTGTGGCACCAACTCCACCATCCACCAGCCCTCAGGATTGGTTTGGTCTAAACCTCACTTCCCTCAGAATGGGAAGCCGCTCAGGTGAAGCATCAGCCGGCGGACGCTTATCATCAGACGGTTTGATTCTCCATGGCAGCTCCGTTTCAGCAATTTTGACTCCAAATTTTGTGCTGCACTGAAGCTGAACCCATTGAACAGAGCAGCTGTGATGTAAGATATTGCTTGAATTGATCCCTCAGCACAGATAATGATGGTGTGATAACTACTAAATGAAAAACAGAGCTCTCTTTTTAAAGTCTTCGCTATTTCGAGAGCTGCAGTATTAATCTAATTAGTCTAATAAGGGTGATATGTAATTTTGCAGTGATTGATAAAAAAGGATATTTAATTAATGGATTGTCAATTATGAAGTGCACTTTAAAATACTGTTTTGATGAATTAGCTGTTTTGTGAAATATTTATGCCTTCTTGATTAAGTCTTATGCAAATGTCTCTAATTGTCTCTGCAATGCCAAAGATTTCAAGGCATTTCTCCGATCGATGGGTTTTGAAATGACCCATTCAGCAATATCAGTCAACTCCAATCCATCCATCAGTCTCAAAGACTAAGTATCAGAACAAATGAAAACAGCATGTGTGTATCTTCTCATAGGGTTTGATTTGTGAAGTGAAAAGTGTTCAGATACTGAGAATAAGGGAGCTGTTGGAAAACAATCAATTAAGAGTATCACTTTAGTCCTGTGGTGCCATGAAAACTGAGATTGAGGAAATTAGATGTACAATAGCAGGATGTTTTGTTCTCACTCAAACATTAGGGCTTTCACCAAGTGTTTAGATCAATGTATTAGACTGTCGAGAATCAGCTTACTCCTTTAGTCTGGAAAAAAAGGTACAAAAGCTATTCTTAGGTTGGTACCCTTTCAAAAGGTACTAATATAGGGACTAATATGTATATGTTTGGTGCCATTATATAACTTTAAAGTACCAATATGCATGTTTACATGTAAAAGTGGTGCAAAGGTGTACTTTTTTGGGAAAAAAAATACCACCCCAGTGACAGCTTTTGTACCTTTTTTTTTTTTTTTTTTTTTTTTTCTTTTTTTTTTTTTTTTTTTTTTTTTTTTTTTTTTGATAGTGTAGATGTTTAAGAAGGGCATTTGTTTCTACCTGAAGTTGCACATTTGGATAATTTATTGCTATTTTTTTATATTTAATCTCCTTATCGTGCCTTGAGATTTGATTGTTTTTCATTGTATGAACTGAGAAGAATAAGATGATAATAAAAATGTTTAAAGCAGTGTTTGTTGTGAGTTTGCAAAGAAAAATAAACTTTTTTTTGTCAATACATTTGTGTTTTTGCGTAGCCACCTTTTTTACAATTACCACATGCCATATTCAACATTTTGAATATAAACCGTCAGTTTCACTTCAGTAGGACAAAGCTTTGCAAACTGCCTGCCTTTTCTCTTTTTTAGTAGCATTAAAACCAAAGAACCATCCTTGAAATGATGCAGCAACAAAAGCCCTGATGAAATCCATTTCACGAAACTCTCCAGAGGCTCTTTGCACATGGATGGGGTTTAATAATTTATTCAGCACAGGTTATTCTATAGATATTCCTTTCATATCTTCTTTCTCACGCTCAAGTCAGTCGCATTATTGTTTCCGGTGCTTTTTATACCCTGCAGATTCATCTGCGTGTCATTTACATCTTGTTCTGGCATAGTTTTAGACCTAACAGACAAACTATTGGTTGAGTCTGGCACGTGTTAAGCTCAGATCCGACTGAAGTATTTAGCTCATTTGTTCTTGACAGGCTGGTATCAGGAGGCAGGGCTGCTGGAATCATTCAAGGTATAGTGTGATATTTTTTTTTTTTTTTTTTTTTTTTCCCTCAATGTTTTCCTTTAGTATGTCCGTTTGCTGTAATATTTGTTCTCATTTCCCTCTATGATTGCGTTCTGCGTGCAGAATGAGTGAAGCTGTGGTTAGCGGGGTAAGAAGGTTGAGCACCATCTCGGAGCAGGACGTGGATGCTGAAGCGGAGCCCGTGTCCCTGGTGTCCTCGGGGGACAGTGAGTGGGCAGGATCCAGTGTTTCTCTCTGCTCGCGTGGAAAACCCAGCGCCCAGAGCAGCACCTTCACCTCCTTTGAGTCCTATCAGCCTGACGCGGCAGGTACATCTTCTGTTTGCTCTGTTTGATGTTAATGGTGTGTCCAGCATGTAGAAGGTGTCCTACATGATGTATTATAAATATCAGGTCTCCCTAGAATGTGTTTGTGACGTTTCAGCTCAAAATACCCCACATATCATTTATTATATCATTTTGAAAATGCCTATTTTGAGTGAAAGCAGAAACAGGCTGTTTCAGCTGATTTCTCTTTAAATGCAAATGAGCTGCTGCTCCCCGCCCTCTTTCTAGAGCCCTGCACAGGCCTAAAATCTAGACCCTAGCCCGGCCTTGGCCCAAGACGCTCAGGCCCTAGCCCGGCTCGTGTCCGACAGCTTATCAGAATTCTCGACCCGAGCCCATCTTTTTTCCCCTTCTCCCAAAACAGCTTCCCAACTGAAACTACTTTTTCAGCTATTAAAATAGTTCAGTTTTGTATGAAATGGCAAAGTGATTATATTTCGTTTTGTTATTTTATTAAGTTAATTTAGAAAAAAGTTTGGAGCATTTTTTATTTGTTAAATGTAAGTTTTTGTTTTTTAAAGTAACGACCAAGCGGCCAGCGGCATACAGTGAGTTGATCATAGCCTATGTTTGATCAATTTAGCTTTCTCAAATCATCACGACTTGCTAAAATTAAATCTATAGTTATAAAACAGCTCCACAATGTTTGTTTTTAACGCTTAACCTAGATAAATGTGTGCTGACGCATATCCAGTCATTTGTGCAGAGAGTGGAAGCTGAAGCGCGCTTTCAGGACGCGCCAAAGCGATCACTTGCATTGGAAACATTTGAAAATATGCCGTCATTTTTGCTCATAAAGGTAAGAGTAATACATTGTTTGGAACTGTAAAGGGTCTACTTTTATTTGTGTGTGCTCACAATAACAACAAAACGTGCTTTTTTTAAAATAAAGAGAAAAAAAACAGGATGCGCTTTCTGCAGTTTCGGTTTTGAGCAGGAGCACTTCTGATAAACCGAAACACAGCGAATACTTGCCTCAATGACTTGATAAATACAGGTGCATCTCAATAAATTGGAATGTCGTGAAAAAGTTCATTTTTTCTTGTAAGTTATTTCAAAAAGTGAAACTTTCATATATTTTAGATTCATTGCATGTAAAGTAAAACATTTCAAAAGTTTTTTTTGTTTTAATTTTGATGATTAGCGCTTACAGCTCATGAAAGTCAAAAATCAGTGTCTCAAAATATTAGAATATTTACATTTGAGTTTCAATTAATGACCATCCCTACAGTATAAATTCTGGGTATCTCTTGTTCTTTGAAACCACAATAATGGAGAAGACTGCTGACTTGGCAATGATCCAGAAGACAAACATTGACGCCCTCCACAAAGAGGGTAAGTCACAGAGGGTCATTACTGAAAGGGGTGGCTGTTTACAGAGTGCTGTATCAAAGCATATTAAATGCAAAGTTGACTGGAAGGAAGAATTTGGGTAGGAAAAGGTGCACAAGCAACAGGGATGACTGCAAGCTTGAGAATACTGTCAAGCAAAGCTGATTCAAACACTTGTGAGAGCTTCACAAGGAGTGGACTGAAGCTGGAGTCAGTGCATCAAGAGTCACCACGCTCAGACGTCTTCAGGAAAAGGGCTACCAAGCCACTTCTGAACCAGAGACAACGTCAGAAGCGTCTTACCTGGGCTAAGGAGAAAAAGAACTGGACTGTTGCTCAGTGGTCCAAAGTCCTCTTTTCAGATGAAAGTAAATTTTGCATTTCATTTGGAAATCAAGGTCCCAGAGTCTGGAGGAAGAGTGGAGAGGCACAGAATCCATGTTGCTTGAAGTCCAGTGTGAAGTTTCCACAGTCAGTGATGATTTGGGCTGCCATGTCATCTGCTGGTGTTGGTCCACTGTGTTTTCTGAAGTCCACAGTCAACGCAGCCATCTACCAGGAAATTTTAGAGCACTTCATGCTTTCTTTTGCTGACAATCTTTATGGAGATGCTGATTTCATTTTCCAGCAGGACTTGGCACCTGTCCACACTACCAAAGGTACCAAAAGCTGGTTCAATGACTATGGTGTTACTGTGCTTGATTGGCCAGTAAACTCGCCTGACCTGAACCCCATAGAGAATCTATGGGTATTGTCAAGAGGAAGATGAGAGACACCAGACAATGCAGATGAGCTGAACAACAATGAAGATGACCTGAAGGCCGCTATCAAAGAAACCTGGGCTTCCATTACACCTCAGCAGTGCCACAAACTGATCACCTCCTTGCCACGCCGAATTGAGGCAGTAATTAAAGCAAAAGGAGCCCCTACCAAGTATTGAGTACATATACAGTAAATGAACATACTTTCCAGAAGGCCAACAATTCACTAAAAATGTTTTTTTTCAAAATGCAGCTTTTCCCGAAGCATTGGGAACTTTTAGTAACTCCCCACGCTCCAACTTCTCCCTGATGCTCTGCGTGGTCAACTGTCACCTGTATGCTAATGCGTGCGTATATGCGTTGCGTATTGCGTAGGCAGGAACGGACGGTCTTGCAGACCTCTACTTCTTTCCCAGAACAGGGCTGTGCAATTTTAGCTCTGATCTCAGATCAATGGCAAAAAACATCTGTTTGGTTTTTATTATCATGTATATTGTGCTGAAATCACACGTTTTAAAGCCATATCAGTTTAAATTTCTGATATACGTTTTTCTGGATGCACACATCCGAAGCACGCAAACAGAGAGCGGCATGTGTGTACTAAAAGTTCTCTTTCACACTCAAGTTTATGTTAAAAACACGCTTAAGTTACAAAAACACAGTCGGTTATGTCTGTGAAGTTAAACAGCTAGGAAAGAAATCGAATGTCTATATTAGATCGGTGTATTAAATGACAGCAGTGTAATATACAGTACCTATACTGGCCGCTGTTTGGGTCTACGCTGTTAATATGACCCAAACAATAAAATAAAAGCAGAAAATCACTCACTGCTCTGGACTGAACAACTTCTATAGCTCTAATAAGAAGACATTTCTTACTTGAATGCTGCTTTTAAATGCTCTGGCGTGAAGATAAACATGGCAGATAATGTTTGTGCGGCCCACTCAGGGCAGGGTCATGGTTAATACGGCTGTGTCAGTCAACTATCATGGGTGGGACAGGTAAAGTGAGATGTCACACTTTATAGATTCTGTGATCAGTAAGCTCTGACACACTGCTCATGATTTATAGAGATAAAAAAAGGCGCAGGTGGATTTTTATCATTATAGCAGGGTGGTTGTGTACACACACTGCCAACACATGTTTATGTTCAAACATGTAAAAGTGAATTTTGCATAATATGTGCCCTTTAAGGCAGCAACCTAGGTTTTTAGGTTGAAAATGGTGGATTTTTTTTTTTACAGTGTAATTATAAATCATATCATACATTGTTCCATTTTACAGTTTTTGTTTATCCTGCAGAAACTACACAGCTAAAATTGCTTTTGGTTGCTGTTCTTTTGCTGTTAAAATCTGTTGTTTCAACACCCGCTGAAATATCGGTCACTCACTCTCGTCCCAGACACACTTGTACACGTTAATTTGATGTGCTTGCAGCTCTCATGCAGAGTGAAGTGCACTTTTATGAGCACTTACACCAACAGACGCTAAAAGACTCCAGGAGTGACAGAGCTCATAAAAGCCTTATGCAGCATAGATGACCATAAACCTGTACTTTGAGATATATATTATATAATATAATTCTCTCCCTATTGTGTGCTCATCCTATATAGCAGAACTCTTTTTGGGTCGCTCTGTTTCCCTAGCTGTTAGGGTAGTTCACCAGGGGAATGAATACGGTTACATTAATGGCTTCATGTGACCACTTATTTCTCCCCGCTGTGCATTATGTGCTCCGTTTCTGCTCCAACAACCCTTAATATAATAATTACACACCTATAGAGAGTTCCTGTCTATAAGGTGTTACATGTGGCATTAGTCTGATTCTGTGAAAAGTGGCTAATTAGGCCACACATGTGCCAAAATCATAATTCTGAGGAATCATGTGCCGATGAAAGGATGCATAAAGGATGCATCTCTCATTTCATCCATCCATCTCTCATCCTGTCTGGAACGGCTGATTGCTGCCATTTTCAGTGTAATTAGAGCAGCCTGCACTTAACTGGTGCACGGATGTCTGCAAAAATAAATAATGTATGCAAGAAGAAGTGTTGAGGTAAAGATGACCGAGTGATGCACATTGAACTTAAAAAACCACCAGCACTTCCGTCGCACGCTGAAAGTAAATATGCAATGGAATATTTATTAAAACTAAGTGACCACTAGAATATGATCTTTTACAAATATTCATGCAGCTATCAATGACAAAATGTACTGTACTATGGTATCACCATGCATTTTGTACATGATAGTATGATTGTGCCATGCTACAGCCACTGTACTTCTGTTTTAAAGGGTCTTTTCCATCAAATAAATTATTAGTAGTGTTTGCTAAAGCATTATTTCATTATTATTGCCACCCAGGGAATGTTCTAGACCTTTTAGGGGGCTTCAGACGAGGCTCACAAAACAAATCTTATAAATTTTCTGGATGGATGGATGGGTGTGTGGATGGATGGATGGATGGATGGATGGGTGGGTGTGTGGATGGATGGATGGATGGATGGATGGATGGATGGATGGGTGTGTGGATGGATGGATGGATGGATGGATGGATGGGTGGGTGTGTGGATGGATGGATGGATGGATGGAT
>JAFVLL020017404.1:0-15104 GCA_021397915.2 Tor tambroides
ACTGTTAGTGTTTAGTGTTATCTGTATGCACCAAGGGTCTGAGAGTAACGCAATTTCAATTCTCTGTATGTATGTACTGTACATGTGGCAGAATTTACAATAAAGCAGACTCTGACTTTTGACTTTGACTGAAGGCCAGATTGTAGAGTATATAGTGGATGCTGAATTGAAGCATCACTTGATATTTCTGTGGAGAGTTCGGCTGCTTGTTTCTCTCAACAGTGTAAACAGTGCTTGAGTGCCTTTGTTCACACCAGGATATGTTTTATTATTTTTTCTTCTGCTGATTGCTTTATCTGCCAAATATGTCCTGGATAAACTGTTCTATGCAGTACTTCTGTTTTCATTAAATCTAAAGCAATTTCTTTACATTTATTTCTGATCTTGATTACATATGTGCAGAGGCAAACACACCTCCATTGTGCATACCATCCATTTATTCTGAAATATAAGACAATATCCAGAGAGTAAGTTTGAGGATGATGGATATGACCTAGAGCTAGCTCATGTGCGTTGTTTTGAACGATGAAGTTGTGATTTAATGAAGTAAGATTAATCAAGTTTTCCAGTCGTGATTAATCAAGTTCCTCCAATCTGCTAGACTGTGTTGTCATTTAGAGATGGGAAAATGCAGGCTCTGATTACCTGGGGAACTAAAGGTAATTCGATTATTTGTCACATAGGGTAAAACTTAACGGTTTTTATTCCATGTGAAATTGATTTATGGAAAGAAAAAAGTGGCATTTGTTTGACTTATCACTTACTCTAATGGTTAAAGCTGCTTACAGCAGAAGTTTATAGCTTAACTGTCAAACAACAGTATATTTTAGTGTTAAGTAATGCATGTATACTGTTACTGTAATGTGTTTCTGTGCAGTTTGAAGTCGCTTTATGCAATTAGAGCAAGAAAAAAAATCATGTAGATATAAGCAAGAGCTAGTGGAATACATCTATGCTTTTTCTCCTGTATTTGACATGTGACTCATGTATACACAGATTTGCTGATGGATATCTATTCATATTATTTTCTGTTTGCCTGTCTATGTTGGGGAGAGTCATAGACATTTCTTTGGCTGTTAGTCAAGGGCACTGGTTTGTAAATGTCAAGCTAATATTTTCCAATCACTATGTGAGAATTATTTGAAACAACTGCCATCAGATACTATGCCAGTGGCATATGATTGGTCAAGACATGGCAGTAGTTAGTGTTAAGACTAGAATGTTATAATTTGCATATGCAAATGAGTCCACCATATTACTTGTAAAGATAAATATAGCTTTTATAATATAATTATACAATTAAAATTATTATCATGTGACACTGGAGACTGGAGTAATGTTATATTAAAATAAAATAGTATATTAAGATAGAAAAAGTTAATGTAATATTGTAATATTTTTTATAACATTACTGTTTTTGGTATTTTTCGTCAGGTAAGTACAGTCTCGGTGAGCACAAGACTTTCTGCAAAAAAAAATATAAAAAATAAATACCTACTATATATTGAATCATTATTATTTGTAGGCTTTTGGTACTTTCAAATAACTACTGTACATTTGCTCTTTGAGTGCTTTCTAGTGCAAAGAAAAAACTAAACAAAATTATGCCCATTTGGAAGAACTGGCGATTATCAAGCATCATAATTAGACATTGTAGATCTGAAGAGGAAGGCAATAATATGTAGTTCAGAATAACAACAACAAAAACGTATTAAAGAATTAAAGAAATGCTGGAACAACAAAATTGGGAAGGAAGCGAAGGGAAGATCAGAACTAATATCAATGCTTCAAAATGACAAGACGTGCAGAGCTCTTCAGCTTGGCATGTCATGTCAATTGCTCATTCATTTCCAATTATCTGCTAATTTCAAGGCAGAACATGGGGTATTTTTGGATTTGCAGAGAAACTTTCTTTTGAACTAAAGATCAGAAAGTCTCAGGAGTAATTTCATGTGCTTTAGCGAACCCTCACATGCTATTAGCTACTGTATACAGATGCGAGTCAGACGCCGTTGTCCTTTGAAACGTGTTACTTATGTTGAGCACTCTAAGATGACTGCTGCTCACAAATTTTCTGTATTAATTTGAGTATGTTTCTCCACCTTCTGCTTTTTCTTGGTGCTTTTCATTTGATGCTAAAGTAATCAAAAGCCTACAGAGAGGATAAAAGAACAAAACATGTCATTCTTTTTTTCCTAGTGACTTTCTATCAGTGTCTGCCAAACGAGCATACAATGATTTAACTGTTTCTTCTGCTGGAGCAATTTAGGAAAATTACCTTCAATTTTCTCCTTAAGCCAAGAATGTCTTAAAAAAAAAGAGATGGCACCAGTCATCCTCTTTTATGAAGTTTTCTTCTTTGGATCACTGCCTTTGAGCAGCTGCCTGTGGTATTGCTGTCACACCACGGAAATTGCAGAAACGAATAAAATGGATGATTTTGTTTTAGAGGATATGCTATGCAATAATCGTACAATTTATTCACAGTCATTTGCTGTAGGTATCTGTGATAACCTTAAAAGAGAAGTAAAGCACTTCAAGCTGTTTCTGTATTTTTAAAATATTGCTCCGTTACCCCTTGAGGAGCATCAGGGTGACTTTTTTCTGCGGCGGCTTCAAATGAACCTCAAAACAATTCGTATTACCATTTGTGCAAAATTACGGTCACACCACATGCTGATTTCTCTATCTCTAGCGTGATGAGAGGTTGAATGGCAAAGAGAAACATGTTCTCGTCTGTGTCTCAGTCTTAGCTCTTCCATTAGTAGGTCCTTGCTTCTTTCATCCCGCCAGTCCCCTAAGCCCTGTTGGCTTGATCCAACAGTATAAATAGACTCATGCAAAGACCCTCCGGCTCTTTTTTTTGAAAAAAAGAGCATTCCTTTTCAGAATCCTCTGTTCTCGTCTTCTACCACATCAGCACCTGCTTTAACATCATACTGACCTCAGGTGTAGCTTAAGGGAAGCTGTCGGCCGGTGAGGGAGCTCTGGGTGCAAGCAACTTAAGACTTAACCCTGTAACCTTCACCTAATCGGCCATAATCGACCAGCCTTGGTGATATAATGTGTCGTGCAGGGGATGCCGGGGCAAGGGATATGTGTCAGGCATCCAAAATTCAATTACACATGTAGTTTCTATAGCTGGGATTTTGTATGTTGGATTCAAACAGGTGATGGTTGTAAATGTGTGACTCTGGAAAGTTATCAAATGTTTTAAATGTTATTATTTTATAAAAATGAATTAATATATTTGTTGTAAAATCTCTCTCTATAATTTTTATTTAATTGTTTAAACATTATTAAAATATATTTATATATACTTCAATAAATTAATCATTTATAATTAACTGACATATTGTAATCATTCTAAAATTAATCATACTGTGTATTATTATTTGTTACGTGAAGAAGAACGAGCAGGCAGAGGCGAGGATCTAAGTGCTGAGAGTGTTTAATGAAAAACGGCAAAACATACAGGACGCTAAGAGCTGGGGAACGCAAAGATGAATGCACACGAATATAAGCATTGACTGAGAAACCACGAGTGGAACACAACCACTATTTATACACAAGGGGATGATCTTAACAAGATAACAAGGGGCGTGGTAAAAGGGAAACACTTCAACGTAAAAGTCCAAACAGGGCACAGAGAACATATAACATAGGAGCGGATTCCAGACGCTCCAAAACAGAAAACAGAATAAAAAGTCCAGGGGGGAGGTGGAGCGGAGGCGGAACAGGGGGCGGGATGGTGGGCCAGGCCCATGGAATGGAGAAGGGCAGGGAGACTGAGATGGAGCAAGTGACCAGGGCGGAGCAGGCAGAGCCGGAGGCCAGGGCGGAGCAGGCAGAGCCGGAGGCCAGGGCGGAGCAGGCGGCGCTGACGAGCACCAGGGCAGAGCAAATTACCACCCCAGCAGAGCAGATAGGAGCAGAAATCCCCATGGTGGAGCAGATGACCCTTTTTGGCCGAGACACGGCAGACAGAGAGTTCAGAAACAGCGACAGCAGTCATAACGGGGGATTCAGTGGGCACAGAAAGTTCAGAAATGGCATTCACAGCCGTAACAGTGGCATCAGGGAACACAGAGAGTTCAGAAACAGTGTCAACAGTCATATTGGGGAATTCACTGGACCCAAAAAGTTCCGAAACTGCATTCACGGCCGTAACAGTGGCCTCGGGGAGCACAGAGAGTTCCGAAACAGTGTCAAGAGCCGCAACAGAGGCTACAGGGAGCACAGAGAATTCGGAGGAGGAGGCCGCCACTGTCTCGGGAGAAACTGGCGAGGTGTGCACGGCCCAAACGCACAAAATGCTAAGAGAGCGTAGCGGCCAGCAGGCTAGAGTGCGTAGTGGCCGGCGGGCTTGAGAGCGTAGCGGCCGGCGGGCCTGAGAGAGTAGGCTGGTGGACTTGAGAGTGTAACGACCGTCGGGCTAGAGTATGTAGCGACTGGCGGGCTTGAGAGCGTAGCGGCCAGCGGGCTTGAGAGCGTAGCGGCCGGCGGGCCTGAGAGAGTAAGCCGGCGGACTTGAGAACGTAACGGCCATTGGGCTAGAGTACGTAGCGACCGGCGGGCTTGAGAGCATAGCGGCAGGCGGGCTAGAGTGCGAAGAGGCCGGCGAGCCTGAGAGCGTAGGCCGGCGGACTTGAGAGCGTTGTGGCCGGTGTAGGCCTCGGAATGCCGGCTGCTCGTGCAGTTGTCAGCGGTGGATCCGCTACACTGGACGCCAATCCTCTCCGCCGTGAGAAGAGTCCAGTGGCTGAGCTAGCACTGGATGCAGGCGCAGCCTGCGGTGGGCCAGGCTCTGTGGCCAACGCCGTTTTGGCCATATAGCCCCCCTCCCAAAAAATGTTTAGGTGGCAGATCCTCCTCTACTTTCCCCAGAGTTAGAGGGGATCCACACAGTCGCAGGGCAAGGTCGATGTACTGAGCCAGGGTCCAGCCAGAATTTCCTCCTGGCATCAGTTGGGCGATGTTGTCGTCCAGGCCTGACCAAAAACAGTCCATTAGCCTGGCGTCATCCAGGGACGCGAGATGGCTGTATCGCAGGATCTCCGCCACAAAATATTCAATGGGGCGCCCCTCTTGAGAGAGGAAGTGAAGCACGCTTAGAGGGTCCTGATTAATTCCCGCTAGATCCATTATTGGTCAGTCAGTCTGTTATGTGAAGAAGAATGAGCAGGCAGAGGCGAGGATCTAAGTGCAGGGAGTGTTTAATGAAAAACGGCAAAACATACAGGACACAAGGAGCTGGGGAACTCAAAGACGAATGCACACGAACATAAGCATTGACTGACAAACCACGAGTGGAACACAACCACTGTTTATACACAAGGGGATGAGCTTAACAAGATAACAAGAGGGCGTGGTAAAAGGGAAACACTGGGGTACAGGGAACATGTAACATTATTGTTATTATTATATAGTAATTTTATTTATACATTTTTTTTAATTTTCATTATTTTAATTGTTATTTTTTTATTTAATTGTTTAAACATTATTAAAATATATTATTCTTCAATAAATGAATCATTTATAATTCATGGAAATATATTGTAATCATTCTGTGATTAATCATACTGTGTATTATTATTATTATTATTATTATTATATAGTTATTTTATTTATTTTATTTTATTTTTTTATTATTTTAATTGTTATTATTTTTTATTTAAATTGTTTAAACATTATTAAACATAAAATACTTTATTAAATGAATCATTTGTATTTAATGGACATATTGTATATATTGTAATAATTATATGATTATTTATTATTGTGTAATTATTTTTATTTATATAAAAAATTATTTTAATTTTATAATTTTATATTTAATCGTTTAAACATTATAAACGTAAGGCTGTTTAATGGCAGCTTCTACCCCATAATAATGTGGCATCATGCCCCACTAATGAATAATGCAAAAAGGCAACATCTGTTAATCGTATTTTTTCTCCTAGGCAGTATTGGTTAAAATATTCAATGTAGCATTTTATAGCAAATACTTTGAGGTATATGTATATACAGAATTTTAATTTCAAAAATCTTAGCAAGTCTTAGGGACTCAAGTAGGAGTAAATCTGCAGAAAATCAAATGAGCATGCTCATGCCAAAAAAACTGGACGTGTGCTATTAGCCACTAATTTGAGCATGGTGTTACTGATAGCATTAATGCTTATGCTTTCCAGTTAAGTGTCTGTGATTGACACTGGCATGCCCATGCTTCAGCCTGACTGCCCTGAAAATGTCTTCTGAAACCCTCCCGCTGTGTCGCAAATGGAGAGTTGTTGCTGAGGGACTTGCTTTGTTTGCCTCCTGCTGGTTTGGGGGAGGCAGAGGCCTCTTTGTCATGCAGGTGGTTATATATATAAATATCATGCTGAAAAACTTTGCTGCTTCGGCAGAGCTCAGAGTTTAAAGCGGTGTCTCCAGATTAGCCTCTTGGTATATGTGATCAATGGAAAGAACCTACACGCACTTGACTGAATATGCAGACGCTCAACCGGCATCCCACCGAGGCTAAGACTAGTGATAGGTCTATTGTGGCGCCCCCTGAATATTTGTGATAAGACTCGGTAACAACGCTCTTTGCTGTAGTGCAATAGCAGGCTTGTGCCTGGCTGATGAGCCTCTTTGAACTGCAATTGTCACCTTACCGACAATATAAAATATATAACACTTTAGCTTTTCTATGTCATGTGACAAATTAGTGCATATTTGCTGAAAATGCAGCACTTCACTTTGGCCTCTGACTTGTTTTCTTTGTGGGTGTGCATGCAGGTTTTGTTATTAATGTCGAAGGCTGTTGGCTGCTTTTGACCAGGAAAAGTGTGTTAAGAGAGCTGATTGTCTGAAAAGTGTTTTAAGAGAGTATATTGTCTGCTAACAATGTCCAACAGTTTTTTTTTTACCATCTCAAGTTGTTTAACAGCATTTTTTAATAGAAATGTTTGCAGTGAAAATGATATCTTTAACTTTTTTTTTTTAATAAAATTGTCTTGTTTGTCTTGCTATGGCTAGTTCCAGTTTTCTGCATTTTAGTTACAATTAATAAGTATCCTAATATTTTAATACTTTTTGCTTAATTTGATTATATATATATATATATATATATATTAGATGTTTTGTTTCATTTGTTATTAACATGTAATGTGTAAAATGTAATATTTCTACAATGCATTTTCATGGTTGAACTATAGTACACAAAATTTTTATTTATTTATTTATTTAGTACATGATGACAGATTAGGACAATGCAACATGATTTAAGAGTAGTAAATGTTTGATAATTGAATTAATTTTCATAAACCTGATGGTTTATGCTATAGAGACTCTTAGACAAAATGAAATGTCACATTTAAGTGAAGCCACAACATGTGACCTAACCACACTATATTATGCATGGTTTTATATCTAGTCATTTGCCACTCTGTTCCCATGTTAACTGTAATGCATTAACAAGCTCAAGGTTTAGTGCCAACATTCAAAGTGAAGGATTCTATGCTCAGCAGATTCTCAAGTGTGTATGTGTTTTCATCCCTGCGGTGTGCATTATTTAGCACTCCAAGTGGCTCAGAAAATAGCAGGTGACATTGGCATGTTGGTGGTGCTTATTTATAGAGAGTTTCTAAATGTGAAGTGTATGAATCTAGCAGACATTGTAGTGACTCTACAGTTGTTGATTTTGGTTTGGAACTCAAATCACTTTTTAAGATGAAGGTACCCGCTCAATCTAATACACGGCTTGTTTTAAACCCGGGGCTTATGCTTAAAACAAGTCAGCCAACAAAACAAGACAAAATACATCTATATTCTGATGCAATGCATGCTCTGAAAACAAGTCTTAACATCTTATGCAATTGGCTTCTCAGGTGAACTGATCTTGTTTAAGGGATGTTTGAATGTTTCTACTGGAACAGATACAAAGAGAAAATTATGATATACAGAATTGTTTGTGAGGATTGTGTAGTGAGGTGTAATAAATAGAAAAAAGTGGTATACAAAAGACTCTAAGAAGCTGAATATATTGAAAAACATTTCTAAACTATTCTTGCAGTGTGTGTCTGTTCATAGCAATGTGCTTATGTGTGTGTGTGTGTGTGTGTCTATGTGTTTATGGATATGTATTTCCTTTTCCAGGCAAAGTGCATAAATGTACACCATTGCCTGCTTGGTTTGAGTGATACCATTTCAATTTTGTGTGCCAACGAGAACATCAGAATGTGACATGATTAATGAGGTAAAACGGCCACTCAACGCTGTCAGTTCTGACTTATGATATACTGAACATTGTACTGTTGTCAAAGGAATCATATCATTCAATCTGACAAAAAACAATCATAAAGGATAGAAAAAAAACTGCAAAGTGTACACCCGGTTTAAAACAAAACAAAACAAAAAACTGTGATTTATGTGATATCTAATGGATGGTTTACTTAAAATAATAATAATTGTTTGGTCTGCAAGCTTCAGACCAGTCTATTGCAGAATCTCATCTGGTGTAAAGCCCCCTAGAATAACCCTTGATAGAAACTATAGCCCACCTTCTATTTCATATAAACTAGATTTATTTGGACCAAAAATAGTTCATTCTGTGAAGATTGATTCATTGAGGCTTATTTTATTGTTTTTGGTCTGCTACAATATCAAATCAGGTCACTTTAAAGTTGAGCTTCAATCTACCTTGAGGTGTATAGCATAGAATTTGTATGTCAGTTGCATCTGACCTGATGTGGTTTTATGATCAAAGCTCTGTAGGATTTATTGTGGGGCAGAAAATATAATGCAGTGCAATACTATGATGATTGAGGAATGTACAAATAAAAATTCCTCAAAAGCCTTATGTATCATATTTGATACTCACATTTTAACAATATTTTGCAAAAAGTGATTCATGGATAATCAAGTAAACCTAAGTTGCTGCAATCCATTAAGTGTTCACCTTAAAATATTACTACCAATATAAAAGTTATTTTTACAGCAAAGGTTTCACCACAGAATAGAGCGGCCTCAGAAATTTGCCTAGAAATAGGCTTTATAGGGTGGATACCTGTCATTGTTGATTATTCTAGAAAAAAAGTAATTGCAGTAATTAATTATGATTTAACGTGGAATAATTTTGTTCAAACATTCTTTAGTGTCTATCTATAACATATATAACAGTGCCAAGAAAGACCTTGAAGGCACACATTTTCTGTACATTGTGCTCAATCTTAAGGCTAATTATCCAACATGAAATATTAAACATGGCTTTGAATCTTTAACAAATTACCATTTACTAGCCATTGCGCTTAATGTTCGGGGTGTTGGATAGGCTTACAAAATAAAACTGACTTTGACTGATTGCTTAGCCCTGAATTCTTATTCAGGGGGAAAACTGGCACTATCAGAGGAAACATACCTTGGAACAGGCTGGTGAAGGTAAACTTTGATCTGCTGTGAACAAAACGTCTCACGAGTTGAGTTGTCATGTTCATCCCTCATGATTCTTGTTGCTCTAATGCTGTGATAACTGCAGAAGACATTTGTGAATCTAACATGAATTACAATGTTGATGTTTTGGATAATTCAATATATTGCATGCGCTAGATGTGATCACATTTGAAAAAAAATATTTTGAATTAGTTATTAATCTTATTTGTATAACTTTTATTATTATTTTGTACATTTTATTTATTTTTATTATTAATTTTCATGTATTTTTTGGTACAGTACAGTAATGCAAATTCATTTCTGAAATAGTTTATGTAAGCTTTCACAGTTACAGAATTAAAGAAGTAAAAATAAGCATGAGAATAGAGTTGGGATAATTGCACCGTATTAGATGCCGTTTTTCTTTTGCACAAGCTCACCATGCCTAGTCTCAGACAATGGCAATTAGAACATAATTGCTTATAATAATTGCTTACTAGCATACATGGACATAAGACTAATGCCTCAATCTGTGGAGAACAAAAGCTGATTGCAACCTTAGTCCTCCTGCCTGTATGCGTCTATTTAATAGCAAAACAAAAAGTGTATTTTAAAATTGTTCAGAGATAGTCGCTCTTTAATTCAAAATGTGAATCCCACACGATGACAGGCCACCAGTCTGTGCTTTCTGAAACGTTAGCCTTTGTTCTGTCTGCATTATGAACATTTATATGATGCCAAACACCCTGGCCAGTTCTAGAAAGGTTCTTCCTCAGAGGCAGCCTTTGTAAATGGCTGTATGTAGCCAAAGGCCAGATTGTATATTTGAGTCTGTGGCTCTCTGTAAGCACAGACACAGTGAAAGAGAGGGGAGGGCAGGTTCTAACACTGCATCAGGATGTGAGATGAATAGTACTAGCTTTTTACCCCAGCCCTCTTTTTCTTGTTCTCTCCCTTTGGTTTGTGCTTTCCTGCATTTAAACAGCCGTTTCGAGGCAACTATTGCCCGATATGCATTTAAAAGGGAGTTCGGCACAATCATCGTTCAGCCTTCATGTCCGACAGTTTCAAAACAAAGTCTGGCTCCCTATTTACAGTTGGAATGAGTCATACTTATTTTTACACCTAATTCTACACCTTTTCCAAATCCCATGTTTGGACTGCATGACAAAAATAAATTAATCCAAGGGTGGCGTTACTAAAGGACATACAAAACAAAACTAAGCAGAACAAACAACAAAAAGAGAAAAGAGGGCAACCTAGGGTGGATGGGTAATTGCACATCATTATTCCTATACTAAAAAGATAGTTTAGCCAAAAATGGATTGGTCTGCCATCATTTAATAAGCCACTGTCATTCTTTTTCCTTTTCATTTGTTGAACACAAAAAGAGATGTTTAGCAGAATGTCAGTGCTGCACAAAAACAACTTTTCATTTTTGTCTGAACAATTCCTTTATGATATACGCCTGCCCTATATATAGCCCCCCAACTGGACTGGGTTTGTGAATGTGTTTTTGTGGCTTATGGGGCTTTTTTTTTAAAACCTGTGTCCAGGTGCAGTGACCCTCACATGTGCGTGTTTTCCTGTTGGAGCTCAAAGCAGATGTGATGGTGGCCTCTATACTGACATTACAACAGTTTTCTCTCAAAAATATTTATTCTGTTGGTTGGTTTTACAAATTTGTCATGACACTGAATAGGTTGAGTTGATTGAACTGACAGCATCATCAAAAAAATAAAACTCTGTGATAACGGAAAGGATCCAGGGTGTGAAATGAAAGTCTTCTGGTTATTTTACGGAATGTGTGACCTGTTGGGATCATAATTAAATTCAAAGTCAGCTAATTAAACACAGTTAATTAATTTTAACTTTTGGGTTCTTGATTTTGTATTATTTATGCACATTTTGATGAAAGAATTATTTTCAGCAAAATTAAAAAAGTAATAATTTAATGTCAAGTTAAAGAGATTTCAGAGCACATCCTGCTGAATGTAGAAATGAGGAAAATGTTGTGCATGTTTCTTCAAATTTGGACACATTTATGTCCCAGCAGTTGAATTAAAAAAAAAAAAAGAAAGAAAAAAAATTGGTTGCATGGTTTTGGAAACTTTTATCAGTTATTTTTGCTACTCATCAAACTTCTTAAAATATAAAAATCTGTTATTAAAATATGAGTTACAGTAAATAACATTTTTGTTTTAAAATTATGATAAACTAAAAGTGTGAAATATATATATTTTGCATTCTTTTTGGTCAGTGTGGAAATTTAGTAAACTTTTTCAAAAATTGTGAACATATTATGTAATTGTTTTTATTTCATATAGTTATTTTTATATGCTTTATATTTTGGAATACAAAAAAAATGCTAGATAATGAAATTAGACTTAAAACAAAGGAATTGTGTCCATCACAGAATGCTATTAAACCAAATGCATAGTTGTGGAAATTAAATTATATTGTTCTGGAAGTGTTTATGACTTTCAAAATAAAATAGAACTAAGACAAAAACACTTGGACTTGAAAATGTGTTTTAAGAGAGTTTATTTTCTAAAAGTCCACAGGGGCACAATTGCTCATGGTTAAAGAAACCCTTATAGGAAACAAGCAAACAGCAGTAATTTATTCCTCTAACATGCCTTTGTTTGTTGTATCATGTGTGTTGTTTCATTAATAAAGGTGCCGTACCATGCCGGACCCCTGGGACTGTGTATGACGTTTAGTGATGAAGTGCAGAGTCACTCTGGCTTGTGCCTGTGCATATACAACTCACAAAGTGGGTCAGGGGTTCTCCTCGATTTGCAGTCTGAAAGCACCATTTTGAAAGGAGATGTCTGCCTCCCCTTTGTGTAAAATATTACAAATGCATAAGAGGCAGCGCAGGTCAAAAGCTCTGTTTTTCATTTGTTTCAGGAGTGCATCAGTATGTTTAAGAACAAACGCCTAATCAGATAAACAAAAAGAGAATTCTATAGCAACCATTAAAAATTAAAAACACGTATCCAGTGTATCACCCCACCCATAGAGTTCAATAAACTGTCATAAAATGACACGCTACTCGTTTTCAAAGGCTTATCCAAATCCTCTGTCCTTCCATATCAAACAGACTTTATGCAATGTCAAGAACATATGTTCAGTTAGATTTGAGCTGTGAGTAAAAGGAAAGCCTATTTATCATTTCTCCACCTAAATCGTCTGTTAATGTGACGTCCAATAGCACTATTCCTATTAATGTGTATTTGTTCTGACAAGCTCAAGTCATCTGTCTCTGCATCCATTAACCGGACTTGAGGCTTTTTCACGTTTATTTCTAAAGTGAAGTTTGAATGCCGTAGGGATTGCTTTGATATTCCTAAAATGTCTGGAGTGATATGAATAATGTATAGTCACAGTATACTGCGTATATTTGCGTGACAGCAGCATTTATGATTTATCCTGCAATCCATCACACACTTTTCAGTGCAACACAGAACATTTACTGAACCTGATTTACTTCTGTTTATATTTGCAGAGATCTCTGGGAACTCTGAAGACATCCCTCTGGTTCGCTGGAGGCAGCAGTGGTTGGAAAATGGCACTTTGCTCTTCCACATCCACCATCAGGATGGCAGCCAGAACCTGCCTGGCCCGGCGGCCACCGCTTACCCTGCTAGTGACTCTGCCGAGGAAGAGCTTCGTATCCTGCACATCTCTGTTATGGTATGCAACACTGAGTCTGAGTACTTGGAGAAATTCTTCTTATTTATTTTAATGATCAAATTAGGAGCAAAAATCAAATTACACCTTACATTTGAACAAAGTTTATTCCAAAAAACATAAAATACAGATAATGGTAATGGTAATGGTTTTGCTTCAAATGGGCACATTTGGTCGTGTGAATTGTGGGCGGAAAAGAAAAAAAAGTCTTACTGTTATTTTGAGATGAAAATGACATTTTAAATATTTTGGAATAAAATGTCAGACTCCATTGTCTTCGTAATTTCATAGCTAGCATTTTGTGTGTTCTAAATAATGACAAATAATAATTTCATACTTCTGCATGATTTGAGAAAATTACAGATTGATTGAAGATGACACGCAATAAAAACATTCTGTTCAGTGTTTTTTCACACATCACATCTCATAATTAATCAAGTGAATTCTCCTCCCTGACACTGTTGTCTCCATGGTAACTGAGTACACTAACTTTTGGTTTTGATCCAATATGGACTTGCACACTAACTGCTAATTGTTATTGGTGATGGAAATGATTGAATTTGGGGACAGTGGTTTGTAAAAACTTGAGCATAAATTATTTTCACACAATACATCATATTTTTATAGCGTCATAATATTTTTATGAAGAATTTTCGTACTTTTAAGATTCTGGGTCTTGGAAAAGAGTAAAACAATGAAGTATATACATAAAAATAATGTGAAAATTAGCAAAAAGAGATGAAGATTTGGCCAAAAATTTCCAAAAATGTTTTATTTGGAAGACAACCACAGATTTTAAAAAAAAAAAATTAAAAAGGTAATTGTGACTTTTTATCTCACAATTCTGACTTTTTTCTCACAATTCTTATTTTTTTCCTGACAATTCTGAAAAAAAAGTCAGAATTGCAAGATATAAACCTAGAATTCTGCCAGTTTATTTCTCACAGTTCTGACTTTGTAATGCAGTTGCGTGTTTATATCACACAATTCTGACTTTGTAAGTCACAATTGCAAGTTTATATCTCGCAATTTTGACTTTATAACTCACAATTGTGAGTTTATATCATGCAATTCTGAGAAAGAAAAAAGTCTGAATTGCAGAATGTAAACTCAAAATTGCAAGAAATAAAAGTCGCAATTACCATTTTTATTTTTTATTCAGTGGCAGAAACAAGCTTCCATAGTTTTAATTTGAACTAATAAAGGGAAAAAAGGAAGAAAAACTAATTCTGTACTTTTGTAGGTGCAGATTCAGTGTGAACTGAGCCAGAAGAGAAAACATTATGCTGATAAGAAAAGTTGGAGTTGCGTGTGAGATAGAAAGGAAGATGGTGTTTGTTCGGATTCAGTCAATTAGTGGTTACGCCTCCTTGCTTCACGGTTCTCCTCTCTCAGATCATTATACTACAGAAGTAGTTACCCTAAGAACAATTGGAGCAAAGACTCTTGAGGGCATAAGGATTTTAAAAGCTTTTAAACACACTCAGTATAATTAGTGGAAAATCCATATTTGTAAATTGTCATGCTGAACAGCAGTGGGGTTTGTATGGGGCAGAGTTAGCGGTGACGAGCTGTGTAGCTCAGATGAACACAGGTTCTGAACACAGGTTGGATGAATGGGCTATTCAAGTCAGGTGTTTGGTATGCAAATATTTTAATAGGAAATGCACAAATGGCTCATTATTTCTATATAAAGTAAAAGGAACATATGGGGGCTCCAGGCTTTGCTGGATTTCCTTTGCTGCTTGAATTTCAAATCCTGTAATTGCACATTAGAGCAGTATGGCAGTTGTTTTGGATGGTTAGTTGATTCTCTGTGCAAAGCCACTGATTACTGAAAGATCCCTGTTGGAATATGATTCCTCCGAGCTCCAGGAAACCTCCTCTATTGAGCGAACCCTGCTTGATCCCTCAGAAGCTGAAGAATATTGCATGCCTCCTATCTCAAACACAGACTCTGACATTGATATCCCCACAAAGATAGTTATTAGTAT
>JAFVLL020017404.1:15204-31105 GCA_021397915.2 Tor tambroides
GGAGTGATTCTGGATGAAGGAATGGTCTCTGATCTCTTATCAGGTTTTCTCCAAAATCATCAGGCATTATAGGAGAAAACTCAGAACTGTTATCAGGGGAAAAGGATGTTGCAATAATTGGGTGCCAATAATTGTGGCCAACATGAACTAGAGAAAGCATTTATTTCACAGTGTTATTTTCCCCCCACATTCAATTGTTTTACTTCAATGATAGGTTAGAATTTTGTGAATTTTTTGAATGAAAGATCAAAAGGATAAACGGATTTATTTTCACAGCCGCCTTTGCTCATATTTAGCAAGGGTGCCAATATTAGTGGAGGGCACTGTAGAAGTAACTGTAATTAAATTACAGAAAAAATAAGAGTAATCCCTTACTTTACTTTTTCAAGGGAAAAGTAATTCAATTACAGTAACTGCAAAAGATCTGCTACCTTCAATGCTCTGTAGATGGTGATATCAGTTATTTTGTAGCAGAAATAAACTGCTGCAGAAAAAGTTAGGTGCAGTGTAAAATGTAAGGAGTAGTCATCACAAATGTAGTGGAGTAAAGCATTCATACTTATTCAAAAATGTAGTCAAGTAGAGATTAATTGTTGCTAGTATATTTGATACTCAGTTAAACTGCATAATATAGTATCTAATTAAATTTTTTCAAATACTGTATACAACTGCACCACGGTGGCATGACTTCATCTTTATTTTTAAAAAAAAAACATTTTCACTGAAAGTTTGAGGTAGAATAGTTTTTAAGAGCATGATTATAAACACAGTGAGACTGCACAATCGGACTAGTGAGTAGATGAGTTTACCTGTTCAGTGTGATGACATTTATTGACGCTGACAACCTCTGTAGTACCATTTAGCCACTTGTTAGCAGCTGCCTTTTTCAAGTAAAAGCTTTAAAAAACAAAAGGTGGTATTACTGATGTATTTTATGTCATAGAACAAAACATGAAAATATATTGAGCTTGTGTTAACCACAGACCTTATTTCAGGCATTTAACCAAAAACCCATTCAGAAACCCATTGGATAAAATGCTCATTTCTGGGTTTCGGCCTACAAAAATTCATCATCCCTGCAGCACTCTATACCTCAGTCAGATTGACACACATTATAAATCCTCATATGTAATTTTGGATGGAATAATTTGGGCGGTATTTAATTGTGGTTGGAGTAATCTGGGCAAATGCACAATATTCTTCTTCTTCAGTCATATAAAAGATCCTCTGGTTTCTCTTGAAAACCTATTAATTTTCTGTACCAAGAATTTCAGTAGAGTATCTTTTTATTCTCTTTATAAATTTGCCTCTCTTCCATTTTCCGTCCTCCCTCCCATTTTCTCTGTCTCTGTAGGGTGGTATGATCGCTCTTCTCCTGTCCATCCTGTGTTTGGTGTTGATCCTGTACACTCGTAGACGCTGGTGTAAACGTCGCCGCGTACCTCAGCCACAAAAGAGTGCTAGTGCTGAAGCAGCCAATGAGATCCACTACATCCCCTCTGTGTTGATGGGTGGACAAGCCCGGGAAAGTTTGAGAAATTCTCGCGGACAGGGTCACAACTCGAGCGGCACCCTCAGCATCCGTGAAACTCCAATTTTGGACGGGTACGAATATGACATCACAGACCTATGCCACCACCTGCAGCGAGAGTGCATGAACGGCGGCGAGGACTTCACTAGTCAGGTGACACGTACGCTTGACTCACTTCAAGGGTGCAATGACAAAGTTGCCATGGATCTTACTCCAGGTTTGTGAGCCCATAGCACACTGCACTGCATGAGTGTAAAAATCTTTGATAAACTTTAAAGTTAAAGGGATTGTTCATTAAAAAAAAAATCATTTACTCACCCTAATGTCTTTTCAAATGTATGAATGTGCACTGGATGTTGTTTTCAATGTAATTTCAATGAATTAAGCTTTTAAGTAGTGGATTTTGTTAAATAAATAAATAAAAGTTTCTATTTTAATATAGTTATAATATTAATATATACCAGACCCCCAGATCCAATTTTTTTGTAATTTATTCCTGTGATGGCAAAGCAGACTTTTCAGCAGCTATTATTTCAGTCTTCAATGTCACATATCCTTCAGAAGTCATTCTAATATGCTGATTTACTGATTGCTCAAGAGACATTAATAATAATGATGAAAACAGTTGTGTTACTCAATATTTTTGTGGAAACCATGATATTTTTTTTCAGGATTCTTTGATTAATAGAAAAAAAAAGAAATTCATTATAAAGTCTTTTTATGCCTTAACAAATCAATGGCTTTAACAAATCTTTCACATGAGTATTCATGGATTAATGAACTGGATCAACCAATTCTTTGAAAATATCTCATGGACTTGCCAAAGAGAGGGTGGATGTCACGATTTTCAATTACATCGTGAATTATGTGTCAAGATTTTTCTCACCAAAAGCTATGGCTTCAGAAGGCTTGGAATATATCACACATAGTCAAGTCACATAAACTATTTTCATAATAATTCTTTATTTCTTATGGTGCTTTTATATCCTATTTAAAGCTTGAATGTTTCATTGCCCATTCATCGTAGTTGCATGTAAAATAGCAATCAGCAAAGACTTCAAAAGTGCCTCCTTTTGTGTTGTATGGAAGTAAGAAAGTCATACAACTTTGGAATGACATGAGTGGGAGTAAATTATATCATTTTAATTTTTGAGCGACCTACGCTTTTAACATGCCCAACAATATTTTGGCTATAAAATTGGCAATAAAACCTCAGACAGTAACCTTAATTTTAATAGCATCCTTTAATCATTCACTAAATTAATTCACACTCCTAATTCAGCGTTTTGATTTAGTGCCTAATTTCAGAGATATATAAACAGTGTTGGGAAGGTTACTTTGGAAAAGTAATAGGTAACAGATTACAAGTTACCCTATTTAAAAAAGTATGTAATAAGTAGTGTAACTATTTTAATTACTTAAGTGTAACTTAATTACTTAAGTATAACTATTTCAGTTACTTAAGTAAATTAGTAAGTAATGTAACGGACTATATTTGGTTACTTTTTGATTACTTTTCTAAATTTCTAATGTTTTCAGCTGTTAATCATTTTCAAACATGTGTGTATATATATATATATATATATATACACATATTAGGCTATTATGTAGTATTATAATAGCATTATAAAGTGGTTCAACGCATTATATTGTGTTTTTTTTTGAGTCACAGATCGTATTATTTTTTCGGATAAGCAAGAATAAAAACATTTAAAGCACAGAGAATTGCAATGCCTTGAGGGTTTTTTGACATAGGCTAATTTTATGTGTATGTACTGTGTACGCAACTCTGTATTTCCGTGCTGTCAAACACGTCTCTATGCTTGTGCGCGCTTTGATTGTGTGCGAGAATAGCACGTGAGTAACGAAATGAGCTCTCTTGTGGTTTAAGATTGCTTGAACGTGTAAATTGGCAAATTAATCTGCGAATCACGTGCGTGCCAAACGGTAGGGTCTCGTCAGTACGTATTACTGATCAACTGCGATCCGTTTAACTCCTAATATGTGACAGATCAGAGCAATCTTTCATTTACTTATTTAACATGAAATTGTCAAATTGCTACTCCATGTCAATCACATACAACGAAAATACAGAATAATTAGAACAATCATTAACACGCAATAAATAACAGAGTGTCATATCTATACACATTTTTCCCAGAACGTTCCCTGTAGCAATTCTTCCATGGCCCGGTAGTGGGTCGCGACCCGGTGGTTGGGGACCTCTGGTTTAAAGGGGTCATCGGATGTGACATGCACTTTTACATGTAGTTTGAACTGAAATGTGTGTTGGCAGTGTGTGTACACAACCGCCCTATAATGATAAAGATCCACCCAGTGTTTTTTTTTTTTTTAATCTCGTTAAATCATTTCCCCTTTCTCAAATCAAGCCGATCTCAGATGCCTGTCAGTGTAATGTCACACAGATCAAGGCCGCTCCCACGATAGTTGACTGACACTAGCATTTCAGCACAGACTGGACTGGTGTTTTACCTTAGACCCGCCCTGAGTGAGCTGTCATCAGTCCGCCATTGTTTCACTGCTGGAACAGAGGTAGACAAGAATGTCTCCTAAGCAATTGAGGTGTTTTGTTGTTGGATGCAATACTGAACATAGCAGTCATCATTTACTCCCGACATCTGAGCCGCTGAAGACGCAGTGGATTACTTTTGTTTTTGAAGGGAATGTGCCCCCGATCTACCTAAATGCGTTTATGTTCACGCAAATCATTCGTGATCAAGCTTCACCTACAGAAGAAGTGAGTATAAGGTTTTTTAATGAATCTTTGCAAATCACCTTTCCTAATAATGTGCTAGTTAGCAAGTTTCATGATGAATGCAGCTAAAGTTTACCATCTCTCAGAGAGCGGCTTGGAAAAGAGGGGGGGGGGTGAGCAAAGCTCATTTGCATTTAAAGTGACATGCAACAAAACGGTTTGCTCTGAAAAGAGATGTTTTTGACATGGTAAAAAGGGTGTTGTTTTACACTAGCATTGAGAAATTTTAACCAAACTATGTTACAGACTTTTCATTAAGACCCTAAAGAATCATATCAACTTGTGGAAAATGGGAATCCAATGACACTTTTAATAGCTATGATGCTGTTTTTGAAATCAAATCTTTGCATAGCTATGACAGGAAATACTGGAATCTAACAATGCCTTGGGAAAAAAACAGTTAATTTAAAAAAACAAACAAACATATACATAAACCCAAATAGGAAATAAAACTGTTATAGAATTAGTATGTCCTATTCTGTGTCCTAAACTCCTGAAACATTGGTGTCTCATATTTTGGAGCAGTCAATGCAATTTTTGAAAGAAATCATTCAAATAGTATTACAGTTACATTTATTTTGTAATTAAATTACGTAATTCTGTTACATGTAACTAGTTGTAACTCATGTAACTCCCCAACACTGTATATAAACAACTTGGCAACCAGTCCTTGAATGCATAAGTTAATACACATGATCACAGCATATTGAAGTTCTTTCTACATTTGGTATAGTTATTAAAAAAAAATCACTTTAGAAATTCTCTTTTTTTTTTTCCATGTACACTGTGACACTAAATCTATTTTTACATCCAGGAACCTGTGAGATTTAAATTGCATGTGCTAAGCACATCATTTGCACATTGCTGGCCCTGAAAATATTTATTTCACCTCGAGAGCTCGAGAGTCAGCAGCAGAGCTCACCTTTTCGATATGCAGCTGCGAGTGAGAAAGTCTGGGTTAAGTGTGAGCTCCAGAAATTGGATAAAGCCTATATAAAAACAGCTGCAGAGAGGAAATCAACATGACATATTTATTTATTTAGCTAGCTAAAGCTATTTTTCCCAAATAATATCAAAGTAATAACGTTATATATTCCTGCTAAGCAAAACTGCTTATTTGGCCATGGGTTCACGGCACCCATGGCACCCATTTAAGCTCTGCTATAGTCAAGAATAAATGCGAGTCACGTGACCAGACCCGAGCCTGTGCCAGATTGGCCGTGTCTATTGGACACACAGAATTTGGAATGGCCACCCCTTATCAGATGTGAAATGATGTTGATGTTTGCCTTGAAGTGTAGCCCATTATAAATACCCCTAAAAAGCTTTGCAGGAGAGAAGCGATTTCATGCTGTCACAGTAATTTGCCTAATACAATAAAAACCCTGCAGTGCCAGTTGTCTTTGTTGTGCAATTTACTCATTATGAAGGGGCAGACTAACTACAGGGGATGGCGATATTGCGTAATGGTGAATGACGGAATTTCATATCCTGAATCGCTGGGCTGTGAAGGCTCTCAGTTGCTTCATTGTAACGTAACCCTGAATATACTTCACATAGACCACTTAGTCTCGTCCTTCTGAATGACAAGCGTTTACATAAAGTGTCTCCACATGCCCTTGGTGGACTGTTATTTGCCGCTCATCTGTCTGCCTCTCTTCATCCCTAATTGTAACCTTTTTCCATCAGGGAACGATAGTACAAAACTGTCCCTAATGAGCAAGTACAAGGATAACATCATAGCTACCAGTCCTGTCGACAGCAACCACCAGCAAAACACGCTCCTCCCACACAACACCTCCACCAACCAGCGCAAGCGTCTGTCCAGCAAAACACACGGTGAGTCTGGGTATCGGGGTGAAATGGTTCCTGTGACCATACAGTTTGCCATCCACAGTTCGGTATGCATTTCGTATTGTTGTTCATGTCAGATAATTATGAAAAAATAAACTTCCAAACATCTCAACTGTTTTAATCATTGTTTATGTAGGCGGATTGTGTATTGCCTCGTATTGTTGTTCATGTCATGTCTTTTAAGTTTTGTGTACTAACTTAGCATAATGCTAGCTGATTAGCCTGCTAGCTTAGCCTATGTCCTATTCAAGTCACTTATACTACACAACATTGCAGCAATCTTTAGTGCAATTACACTGTCATTTAAAAGTGCGGGGTATATATGTTTTTTAATGTTTTTGAAAGAAGGCTTATGCTCACCAAGGCTGCATTAATTGTCAAAAAATAGTAAAAACAAAATAGAGTAATAGTAAAACTAATATTGTGAAATATTTTTACAGTTTAAAATAATATAATAATAAAATGAAATAACAAGTCTATGTTAATATATTTTTAAAATATAAGTAATTCCTATGAAGGCAAAGCTGAATTTTCAGCAACCATTACTTCTTCAGCATCACGTGATTCGTGAAGAATCATTTTAAGATGCTTATTTGGTGCTCAAGAAACACTTCTTATTATTATCAATGTTGAAACAGCTATACTACTTATATTTTTGTGGAAACTATGATATTTTTTGATGAATAGAAAGCTTAAAAGAACAGCATTTATTTGAAATAGATATTTTTTGTAACATTAGAAATCTCTCTTCTGTCACTTTTGCAATTTAATGCATCCTTGTTGAATAAAGGTATACATTTCTTAAAAAAAACAAAAACTGCTGCCCCCAAAGCTTTGAATGGTAGAGTATGTTTAGACATCATTAATTTATTTATGAATAAATAACTCAATAAATGAATAAATACTGTTTTATATGTATTGTTTTTTTCCAGCCTTTACATAATTAATGGGTTGCACAGTTGGCTATACCTTTTGAAAATCTGATCCCAAATAGGATGTTCTGCTGGTAAAAAATATGATGTCTTTTTATTGGGATTAATCGAACAGTACAGAAACCATGACCACAGAACCGCAATATAGACCGAACCGTGAGAAATGCGAGCCGTAACACTCCCACTGAATATCTCCTTCCATCCACACAGATCTCATTCCAACCACTATTTATCTCTGTAATCATAACCACACACAAATATTTGTCTTCCACTCGCTTTGCTATCCCATTCCTGGTTTGATCTTTTCTTCCTCTAGCTTTATGCTTGGCTGATCAGACCACCAAAAACTGATTTGATGAGGCATTCATATGCTTTTTTGATGCGCATTTGATATTGGTTGGTGGTGGTGGTGTTTAGGGAAACATGCCTATAGATATCTACAATGAAAGACAAGTTCCTTTTTCTTAGATTTACTTTGAGCACAAATAGCTGATGTCCACTGAAGTGTTTTCCTTGAGTAAGATTCTGATTTCCTAGCTGCGCAAATATTTGACTCTCTGCTCATGCTTTAATGCTTCATTACCTCAGTCCAGCAGGCGTACGGCCTCTCTCTGACCTTCAGACCAGCCTTTTTTAATACCCAATGCACTTGGATTGTGCATTCACTGCATATGAATGTAAAACTATAAAGGTCCACACTTTTGCCTCATTAAAAAGCTTTACAGAAGCTTTAATAGAAAAAAATGTTTAAAAAATTTGCACTCCCAATGAAGACTTCAGTCAAGCTGTTAGTCTTAGAGTGGGTTGCCATGCTGACTGATCATCACATGATCAGTTGAAAGTTACTCAGATTTTTCTCCCTCATTAATGGGACACTTTCACAGCCTACAGATCTTATGCTCACCCAGGCTGCATTTATTTGACCAAAAAATACTGAAATATTGTGAAATATTATTGCAATTTCAAATAATTTAATTTTCTATTTAGATATATTTTAAAATGTAATTTATTCCTGTGATGGCAAAGCTTAATTTTCAGCAGCCATTACGCCAGTCTTTAGAAATCATTCTAACCTGCTGATTTGGTGCTTATTTCTTTATATATTTGTATTTTGTTTATAATATTTTTGTGGAAACTGTGATGCATTTTTTTTAATATTCTTCGATGAACAGAAAATTCAGAAGAACAACATTAATTTGAGATAGAAATTTTGTAACATTATAAATGATATATTCTCGCTGTTTATCAATTTAATGCATCCTTGCTGATTAAACTCAAGAATGGCATATCTGTCAACACAACACAAAAAATTACTGCCTGCATCTGTGTATAACTGCTCTTTAAGTAATAGTTATTGTTACATGGGAACTGCTGTTTTCTTTTAACAATGCCATAGAATTGTGGGTGTACAGATTATTATGAAGAAATAAACTTCTAAACATCAACTGTTTTAATCATTGTTTATGTAGGCGGATTGTGTATTGCCAATCCACTGATTGCACCATGCATAAATGTCTCTAGTTTGTCTCTGAGGGTTTGAGCCTGTCTTTGGGTTACTGACCTCTGAAAGCTCTTTCTGGCAACTCCAAAATAGCAACTCCAGATTTCCATAGTTTTTCACATTCATACTGATATTGCCCTGTTGGTTTTATTTTTTGCATGATTTATGACAAAATTACTATTCCCTTTGAAAAGGTTCCTCTTTCTCTAATGAACCTTGTATCACTGTTCATGAGCAAGCTCTCAGAGCAATCTGCAAACACGAAAGCCACTAAAGGCTATGTTTAGACACCCGTTCACGTCGCCGTGAGCACACAGATCCTCTCAAGTTCTTCTTTTTTTTTTTTTTCCTCAGTCACACCTGCCTTTCTCACCTCATCTATTTATACCCCTCATTTTTCATTAGACAAATTAAAACTGTTGCTCTCGGCATGTAACGTTTTTCTGCTATCTCTAGGTCAACGGTATTGGGTGTAGGTGTTTGTACTTCGCTTTTCCTTGTTTTGAGATCATTCTGGTGACACTGTGATTCCAAGACCTTGCAAATGATTGAGTTCTACCACCCTGAATGGCGGTACAAAATAACTTTTTTGTTGCAGGAGTCGTGTGCACCTGCACTGCATGCCGAGAAGCTGTTGGCGCTCTGTGTTGAATATTTAAACGAGCTCATCTTTTATTCCCCTCCACGGAGCTTTGCACCTTTGGCCCCTGCCTAATTGTGGAGGCTAGCACACAATCCTCACCTGCTCTGTGAGGTTTATGGCCAATTCCTTTGAAGGTGCTTCTTTTGTTCTCATTTGTTACAAAGACAAAAAGAGGCATTGGCGTGCCGGCGTGTGTCATTTCGAAATGGTTGTTAGCGTTTGAAGTCTTAAATGCCAGGTTTTTCATCAGCTTTTTGTTAGATTTTCATTATATAATCAAGACATTTTTACTGGTGTGCTCTTAAGACATTTCGAAACAAAACGGTCGAATTCACTAAACTGTTGCATGGTATTTAACCCTTGTATTGTGTTCGATTTCTGGGTACGATTTTGATGGAGCGGGTCAAATTGACCCTAATTGACTTCAATGCAATTCCCTAAATATCACATTATTAAAAACAAGAAAGAATCAGGTATGAACAGAATTTTTTTATATATCAGTATTTGTCACACAGTGCAAACAATTCATATCTAAAAGTATGATTTTTTATAAATGTGTTTAACCACATTTTTTAACCTCTTAACTCTTACCGTCCTCATTGGTAGTTTACTACTTACTTTACTACTATATTACAGTTAAATCTTAATCTAATCATGACAAACTATATATCATTGGAAAGGTCTAAGACTCCTAAATAGATATTTTATCACTGTTTTTTGTTACAATTATGTAGGAACTGTAATAGATTAATTTATGACAAGAGTGCACCTCAAAAATATACTACATCATAATAGGAGTTCTGACCTCTGTCACAAAAATTCTTTTTCGTTTCATTTTTCCCTATAACATGTTTTAGTAACCATCACAAATTCTATATAATTTGAAAGCTTAAACCCTCAAAATTCATCCTGTGAAAACCATTTTGAAATCGGATATTGCTTTACCATGGAAATGGTACTTTAAAATCCTTTAGCGGGCTCCTCCCCCTTAGTGGGGGGTGTCATTTTAGAAAATGTATTACGGTCTTTTAGAATCAAAACTTTTTATAATCTTGACAAAATACATATCGTTGGAGAGGTCTGAGTCTCAAGATTCCATATTTGGTGGTTATTTTGTGATAGAAGTAATATTGAGAGAAAAATGTATACATTTGTGACAAAAATTGCATTAAAAAAAAGAATCAATGGATTTTGAATGGCACCCGGTGGCTAGTTTTTGTATAACGCCTAAACAAAATTGCATAGGAACCTCAATTTTTTTTATATCAACTTCAAATTTGGAACACAACTTATTTAGACATGTTCATGGCCCTAAGTGAGAAAAAGTTACAAAATTTCTGGAAGAAAAAGATAAGTTAAATAGTATTTCATATACATTGAAAAGAGAAATGATAGCTCTCTTTTACCATCTGAGTCTGAGAAAGTCTTTTTTAGCATTGAAAATAATGAGAAAAAGCTCTTTTTTCCCCTTTCCAGGGTAGTAAAACACCAAAATAACAACATATACCCAATAAATATATTTAATTTGGGTCTGTACAGTTGTCTTGAAAGAAAAAAAAATATGGGTCAAATTGACCCGCGAACATCAAAATCGTCAGAAAATTATTTGTGTGCACTTCAAAACACATCAGTGTATCCTGACTTTGCATGCATGTTCATGGCCCTAAATGAGAAAAAGTCACAAAATATCAAAAATAAAATCACAGATTAACTGGTATTTCCGACAGCTCGAAAATCAAAATGGGTCAAATTGACCCGGAACATAATACAAGTTAAGCACAAAAGCCTAGAGTCTATTAATCTAGTATATGGTTTAACCAGGAAAGAAAGAAAGAAAGAAAGAAAGAAAGAGAAAGAATACTTTTATTCAGCAAGGAAGGATTAAATTGGTCAAAAGTGACAGTAAAAAGATTTATAATGTTACAAAAGATTTATATTTCAAGTAAATGTGGTTCTTTATAAATGTGGTTCTTTATAAGCAAGTTCTTTGTGGAACTTCATAGTAATCAGAGATTCTTGAAAAAAGGTACTACAACTGTTTTCAACATTAAGACAACATTAATACATTAATTTCAACATTAATATGAATATTACTGTAGCGCTAAACCAGCATATTAGAATGATTCCTGAAGGATCGTGTGACACTGAAGACTAGAATAATGGCTGCTGAAAATTCAGCCTTGCCATCATAGGAATAAATTACATTTTAAAATATATTAAAATAGAAAACAGTTATTTTAGATCATAATAATATTTATACAATATTCTTGTTTTTTACTGTATTTTTTTGATTGATAAATGCAGCCTTGGTGAGCATAAGTGACCACCAGTGTACATTCTTTTAGTGCAAACATGTCTCTTATTTTGATCTTGGTAACAGTTATCCATAAAAAAATAAATAAATAAAAAAAAAATATATATAAGCATTATTTCACCTTTTCATCATTCCATTTCTAAATAGGGTTGCAGAAACAATGCAGACAGCACATACAAATAAACACTGTAATTAGTAATTCTTAGTTGATTCTTTCCAAAGTGTTTAATGTAAAATCATTTTGACAGCGTAGATGTTTTTAGAAGACATATTGAGGACAACTGGCTTTTCACATTGTTTGTGTACTTTTTCATCCATCTTTACACTTTCATTTATGAATCATTTGATTTGTCATTCAATATCACTGTAATGCGCTGATGTGCTAAAATAAAATGCTTACTTTCAGAGTTGTGCTCTTTAAAGACTTGTGATTTCACTGTAGGGCCACACAACTCCTGCTGTTCTCCTGACCTGCCTGTGTCTTGTTTGCATCACAGCTTTGAATATTTCATGTGTTGTTTTATGGCGGTATGAAATGATATTGTAAAAATAAGCATCGTTCGGTTCATTCCGTACAGATGGCTCATCTATAAATGATAATTGTTGGATTCTCCTCTGCACCAGAGAAGATGTTTTTAATGGATAGCCACACTGTTGTGTGAATACGGAGTAACTCAAACATTATTTCTCATCATCGCTAGTCGGTCTAATCCACGGGTCAGTGCGCTCGTGCATCTCTTCCTCACACGCTGCATAATGAAAGCATTTGTCTAGCTCTGACGGGTAAATTGTGTCTTTTGCATGCATCTCTTATCTCAGTCACACTCTTTACCTCCTGTTCATTGCTTATATTTACCCAATACGTTTCTGAGAGGAGTAGCGCATCTCACAGAACAACGATCACTGTATGGGTTCCGGCTTATTCTCTGTATGTCACTTTGGTGTGTGCTGTGTGTGATTTATGTTTGCAATTATACAGTCTCTAATGTGTTTTATATATCATTTATTTGATTGCATTGTAGACCTTATTATAGTATAAGCGCTTTGTGCCAAAACACTATTATATTTATAATATTATGTAAATATTTTCCCCTGTTGTATTTTGAATTATCATTGTATGTCATTCATTGCATTGTATGCCATTCATTGCAATGATTTCTTTACATGCACTACTGTTTGAGGTTTATTTCATTTTATTTAAAAAAAAGTAATACTTTTATTTAGCAAGGATTTTTTAAAGTGTATTTTTAATCCAAATTTAAAAAAAAAATCTTTGTGAGCATAAGTGACTTCTTTCGAACTGTTCTTAGCAGAGCTCCTGAGAGAGGAGCTGTAAAAATATATTGAGATGGTTTTTGGTACTTATACCGCAAATATATATTCTTAAGGACATCAAAAGCTAAAATAAAACTCCAGAAAGGTGTAAAATATGTGACCTTTAAAAAAAAAAAGTTGACATTTTTGAACAGTAGTGTATAAAGTGCCTTAGCAACTGTAACTTGAATAGCAAACATTTTTGCTGTGGCTTTGCTGCATTATCTGTTAGATTTTCTCTCATTAACAGAATCACATGGCTTTCCAATTTGATATTTCTAATGAATCTGTTGTTTGTGGTTTGTAGCTCTTTATAATTACTTGCTGTATTAATCAATAATGCTAGATAAGTAAACAAAAGGATTGGCAATTAGAAAAAAAAAATCATCCTATTGTCATGCTGTCACATTTGTTTAATTTCAAAACCTCAGAATGGCATTGTGTTTGGAAATGTTCTTAGGTAAAATCATTATTTTCTTTTTAAACTGACTTTGAAATAATCTAATATTTAATTGGATAGTCAGTCAATAATTACTGTTGATGGTTTTCGTTATTGAGAGACCAGCATAAATTTTGTCTAAATTGTTTCATGTTACTTTACACGCAGAATAACTTGAAGATTTGTCTCAAAACTCGACTACATTTTTTTTTTTTGGATGAATTAGTTGATGGTTGGTTTTTTGTGTGAATTCTACAGCGGGTTCAACTTTCCTGAACCCGGATGGGGATTCGGGGACGGAGGCGGACAGTGAGCCGCAGCTGACCTTCTACACCGACCCAAACCGCAGCCGCCGTCGCAGTCGAGGTATGAGAAACGGTAACGTCAACACCGCGTGGGGCTCCGGGGGTAAGGAGGACTTCCACACCGTCGCATGATTTCAACCTGCACCGCCTGACTGTGACCATTTGGTGTTCGTGTCACACTTTGTTCAGAAACTGAGCAAAGCATTAATTGTGAAGCGACTTGCCTTACAACTACCTCACTGACCGAGGCATGTCGTTGCGTGTGAGATTTGCCATTGATTTGACATTGCAGTTGAATACTGTGTTAAAACAATTTACAGGAAAACATAAATGCTTACCTTTTTTTTTTACTGTCCTCCAAATTGGACTGAGGGTCCCTGAGCAATTTTTGAGTTTGCTAAGAGAATTCTTCAGAGCCTCTTTATGGACTCCTCTGAAGTGAATGACGACTAAATGCAAGCTTACAAGTATTTAAGCACCTTAAGCTTAGCAGCTCCGTCTGTAGACCACCATCCAACATTAAGCACGGTAAATGTATGTTAAGTGCTAAGAGAGCGTGTGACAAACCGGTTGGACATTACTGTCAGACACTAATGGCTAGAGTCTGTCTGAAACTCTTGTATTGTCCCTCGATGGCATTGTGTTCTGAAGAGACCAGACTGAATGCAAAGCTCCCTAAACTCTTGAGAAGCTGCCACTTGAAAGGAAACTAACAGACAATCACTTTGCTTTAATACTTTCTCCCTCTAATTACCAAATGCTTAAACCCTGTACTTGTCAAAAACACTACTAGTCAGCTGTAGCAACAACACCTTTAATTGGACTTAAGTTAATAATAGACACGGCTTGTGTCGCATTTTTCCCCTAGATCGCTGCGGGAACTGGTGATTGGGTGAGAACAGCTTGTTGATTTTGATAGACATGTTTGCGTTCCTTTTACATTAAAAAACAGAAGTGTCGTATTTGAGTGAAGTGAAGGTATAGTAATCTGTGGTGATTATTTTTATTAGAAAATATTATTATAAATCTCTGTGTATATTATAATAATATAATATATTAAGTAATAATTTAAAATATAAGTATTATATTACTTTTTTAATATTCCATTGATATATGCATATACATTCTTACATTCTAACTCTTACTTAAATACTAAATGCATTTATCTCTTCATAGTTGAAAAATTGGCCCTATCTCCTAATACTTACAGAAAGGAAGGAGGCCAGGGGCCAAAAAGCCAGATTATATTCTTATCTAAAATGAATTATTTTAAAATAGTTTTGCTGTAATTAGTCCCTGAAAATGTGGTCCTTAGGAGAGGACCAAGTCAAGTATGTTTTGTCTATGTTCAACTGACAAAATCCAAAAGCACCAGTTCCCATAGCATAAATCAATACATGATGTACATGAATACAGTGCCCATAAGAGGCATATATTTCTGGCAGATGCAAGCAAATGTTTGAATCAATGCTTTCTGTTTTCTTTTGATAACGTGTCTTTCATTTCTTCAAAAGTCAACCTTATGATTTTTTTTTGGATGCAAGTTCTCTCAGATAACATCCACACTTAAGATGATGATATCTTAAGTATCTATGCTTTAATATTGCAAAAAGGGTGATCCTCCTTTTGTAGTCAGCATGCTTCATCTTTACTGCAATGCTAAGCGTCTACACGGATGTCATTTGTGAATCCTTTTCATATGCTGTATATAATCATTGTAAATTTGTTGTCACTTGTGTATTGACTTTTGTCATCATATATGTATCATCTGTTTTCCTTTCATATGTATTTCATTGCTGTTTCCAATTACTGCATGCTATTGTCCATGTTTATCCTGAGATGTTATTAACAGTTTTAAATGTCACTCGTGTTAATGAGCTACTATATATGACAGTATCTGATCATCTGTATTGTGTCCTCATACATTGTTTATGGGTATGTTGTCATCTTGTGTGTTGGTATGATACTCATACGCCATTTGCAGTGTCTTGTGCCTTTATTTTACATGTAACAGATGTACAGGGCAGCACGACATCAAACCAGTTTGGCTGTATTACAAAAACGTGGACAAAAACAACTTTTTCATATTTTGCCATTTGCAGTATTTAGCATAAAAACAGCAGGCTTCAAAAGGTAAAGCGCTATCTCTCCGCTGCTCAATTCGTGCCAGAGCTGCCGCAGCTCCCAGAGTTTGGCTGGCTGGTTTGATCCAGTGCTCCTTTCATGGACCACCAACCCTGATGTGGGCTGTTTTTTAACTGCCTCCCTTGTGCCTTCCCAAGGTACACATAA
>JAFVLL020017404.1:31205-72774 GCA_021397915.2 Tor tambroides
GGAGCCAGAAATCTTTCTGATTGATAGGGGATCAAATACTTATTTGACTCATTAAAATGCAAATCAATTTATAACTTTTTTGAAATGCGTTTTTCAGAACTTTTTTGTTGTTATTCTGTCTCTCACTGTTCAAATAAACCTGACATTAACCTGACATCCCTTTCAGACGCAAAATTTATGGGAGGAGAGTATTAAGATGAATCACACAACGTGATTTACTTACGTTTGCGCTCATGAAATTACTGGTATTTGCACCATTATTTAACGCCCAAAAAAGGTCTTAAACTATTTTGCACTTGAAATAGCTGCATTTGTTGTTGCTAGGAGGAGGCACCACAGAGAACAGAGAGCGTGTGGTATAAGGGAGAGGATATTTTCCACACGTATTAATTTATTTGCCAGAAGAACACATTATCCATTTCCAAACATACTATATCCTGACGCTAATTTGTGCTGCGCTTGGTAGATTGTGTTGGTCATTATGGAAATGAGATGTTGCGTCTATGTTCTTTAATTTGCGTGTTGTCAGTAAATCACCCACAGAAATTTCCACGCCCATCAGCACTGTTTTGGAATTGCGCTCTCGCGCTAATTTGCCTGTTTAATAAACCTGGCCCAAAATATGTTAAAAAAGGTGTAGAATCAATCTTCACTCAAAGAAATACCAAGTGACACATTTAATTAATATTGACATTTTTAAGTAGAAAGTAATATTTGTTTTAATTACAACTTTGAAAAGTAATTGCACATGGTTTGTTATTTTGTATCTAATGTAATGACATTCAAACATTTTTAAATTACTTATGTGTCCAAATATTTTGGGGGCCACTGTATTTATAAAAACAAAGACTCCATCTCCATCTTGTTGAAATGGAACTTGCAAACACTCTCAGTGTGTTGTTGATAGGCCATAGACGTTCTCTATTGAATGGTGGTTGAAAGATATATGAGGCTAACGTAATTACAGTATTGATTAAACTAATGCATCCTTAAAGATTCTTAGCTTCCTGTGTTATTTCATTAAGCAATCTTATGGTATGATTTCATCGCTTTAAATATTATAAGAAACTTCATCTGTCATTTCACATTTAGTTTTCAGCAGAAGCACACTTGGTGACCTCTTGGATTGATGTTGGTTCTTTTGGTTTTCTTCCCTTGTTGCTGCGGCAATAACTTGGCCCTTGGATTAATGTCTCAGACGATTTTTTTTTGTTTTCAACTGAACTAATAAATCCAGAATTTACGATGTGATTAAAGTCTTTCTTTGTTTCCTACTCCCCATCGCCCATAAAATAGCACATCACACACCTTGTGCTGGTGTAGCTCTTGGTAAACAGTGATATTCTTTTTTTCCCTATTTGAAATCTGTATGGATAATTTCCATATCTTCTGGGAATATTAGAAGATAGTGTTTCAGAGGAAACTGGCGGGTGGCATTAAGGTGGATACAGAATTGGATACGAAGGAGAGCTAAAGCAATAAAGCAGAAATCAATTCTTCTCGCATTGGCTAACAGCCAATAAAATGAAGCTGAAGGTATGTAAGAGGAAACACATGCTTCTTTTCTCCATCCTTGTATATACTTTTTTTTTGGATGTATGAAACTGATTTTTTTTACCTAGACAGAATTGATAGTAGGTATTTTGAAAAAGGAACTCAACAGCTGCACTAAACCCCAAAACTCTGACCTTTCCGAAATTGTTTCAGATCTTACATGCTCTTGTTTTTCCCAGTCCCATCTCAGCTATGCATCTCTATAGGCACTTCCAAAGCAAGACCAGAATGCAAAGGTGTAAAAATCCTGAAAGCTCAACTCCATTTATAAAACAGACCTGCTGGAGATTTGAGTTTCTGCCCTGTTAGCAGCCGTAAGAGGAAAGTGATATATCTTTGCGTTGAGCTCCTTCCCAAGGGCCCTGGGCTGCATGAATGTAACCAATGGCTAAGAATGCTGGAAAGAGGGGCAAGCAATGTTAAAAGCGGTGAAAGATGAATCTCTTAGGTAGCCACGAGGATGACGCTCCTGGAATAGTTATTTCAGGTTACACTGCAGTCCGAAACTCTTTGCTGAAGGTGGGTATTTATAATGCTGTTTATATGGACATTAAGATGAAAAGTCTATGAATATTGCGTAATACATATGCATCCTCTTAAATGCACAACCTCCCATGAGTGCACTTCTTATGCACATGGTGGCCTTCACTGCAGTCTAGCACAGAAGAAAGAGGATGATGATATTTTAATCATGGTCTAATCATGGGCACCATGTCTTCTCATATTCAAAGTCTAAAATAACAGGATTGTAGATTTAGAAATTTTCTAAAATATTTAAAATTGACTAAACTAAAACTTAATAAAAATATATAGGCATATTATTTAAAACAAAATTAATAAAAATGACAACACACAAAAAAATACTAAAAGTTAAAATTAAATGAAAAATAAAATGAAAGCAGGTGGAACCTCCTGGTGGAATGACCTGCCCAACTCAATCCAAGCAGCTGAGTCCTTAGCCATCTTCAAGAATCGGCTAAAAACACATCTCTTCCATCTTTATTTGACCCTCTAACTCAAGCACACTCTATTCTAATTCTATTAAAAAAAAACTTGTCTCTTTTATACTTGCACTCTATTAATTTACTTGTTTTCTTAAAAAAAAAAAAAAAAAACTAACACTAGCTTTTCTAATATTTTTATCTGTTTTCTTTTTTTATTATACAATTAACAAAAGCAAAAAAGGCCTTTAACACTAGCTTGCTCTATTCTTTTTCTAATCTATCTGTTTTCTATTATTTATTATGTAATTAAAAAAACCCTTGCTACGTGTACTGCATTAAGCTAACTGAGACTTGTTATAGCACTTGTATATCATTGCTCTTTTGTTGATTTTGATTGCTTCCACTGTCCTCATTTGTAAGTCGCTTTGGATAAAAGCGGCTGCTAAATGACTAAATGTAAATGTAAAATCTAGTTAAACAAAATCTAAAAATGCTATAATAGTATATCAGTGATACTAAAATAACAGTGATATACAAGTACACTTTCCTTTTTTTTTCTTTCTTTTTTTCTTTTGCTTTGGATACTGTCCATGCTTGTACATGGATATCAAAGATGGAGGATATTGGCACCAAATAGCATTTAACGGAGGAAGTGTAATAAATCAGACAATAAAACATGGGTGTCTTGACCAATTCAGTGAATCCCTTTTATCCCTGTGGGTTCTTCTTTGCTACATGCACTTAGAGTTTAAGTGCTCGATAATACCTTGTTTTATGCCCACATGCACCCTTGAACAGAAAGGGCATTTCCTCTTGCCTTTCTCATTTATTCTGCAAACGCCACCTAGATCAGATAAAGGCCCATCTGGAAAACTGTCCTACAATGACCCACTCATTAATATTGGCCCGGTCCCTTGGTCTCACAACACACACGCTCATGCAGAAACAAACAAGAAAAACAGAACTTTTGTCTTAAGAAATCACAATTATTTATCATCCACATACTTTCAGAGGGATGAAAGTCAATGAGATTCTTAAACAAAAGATTGTGACGCACATTTTGCATTGATTTTACCAGCGGAGCAGGAGGTGATTTGTCATGAAGAAATGCAGAACCATCATCCTCTGCATAGTTTTTCTTCAATAATCTTGACAAAATTGTGCCTTGTGGACAGATTGTTCTGCAGAATTTTAATCCTGTTCAATTAAGTAAAATACAAGAAAGGCATAAAATAATTTTAAACAACTAACAATATTAAAATTATTTATTAATAATAAAAATAAAATTATTATATATGTAGTCTTTTAAAAATACTATTATCATTATAAATATGCTATCAATGTTAATATAGTATATAACTAATGGTTAAAGTCTTTTAAATGGTTGCTAATATGGGAAAAATAAATTTGGTAAATGCCTTGTTTCTTCACAGCTGTAAGCCACACGCTATATAATATGTTATATTTTAAACCACATTCTCTGTTCATTTGAAATAACAAACTTGGCAGCAAGCAACTAATAAATATATATATATATATATATATATTCTTTTTGCTAAGGAAAATGACAGAATGCTCCAGAATATAACCATTTTGGGAGCTGATGACTTGCAGGACATCTGCTTAAAGTTGTTAAAGAATGTGACAAACCCATAATAGCATCACTTGTATCCGCTGGCTAATTCGATTAGGTCTCTTCATGCTGCTAGACTGCAATGTTTCGTTTGGTCTTAATAGTTTCCCCTTCATAAAGAGATATCCCATCTGGTCTAATTTTAAACCGTCTGTAACATGCAGCCTTCCATAATTTTCTCCGCAGTGAAGTTACATTTTGCTTGTTTGGCTAATTCAAAGTGATGGACCCAAAGGAAATCGAATTACGCAAAACTAATTATCTATTGGATCTGGTGCTGTATGTGGCCACAATCTTGGTATGGTTTTTATCCAGCAGTTTTTAGCAGCATATGTAGATTATAATCACGTTGTTGTAGTGACTACAAGGGAACTTCTGTATTTTCCCCCCTATAATTAGTCATAATAATGGTCATATTTTTAAAATGCACAGAAAACAACTAGTAGTTTTTTTCAGTTAGCTACACAAATGCACTTATTGCATGTATCTTTGAAGTCATGATTATTACATGCTTTTTAATTTTGTGTGCAAATATGGTTTATTATAGCTCCAAACGGTTTGTACAAATAATGAATTACCCTTTTTTTCTAGACCTCTTTTTTCTTTTTTCCCCCTGTAATTGGTCATGTACATATCTGCACTACCAGAAAATGATGTAATACCTTTGAAAGTGCTGAGAATTTTAGAATCAATAACTAACAATTTATTGCAGTTTCAGTTCTTTCTAAATCACACACATATTTTGGCTCAGCATAAATGATGTATATAAATAAGAAGAGCTTTTATGTGTGGTACAGCAAATTTAACTGGAATACTAGTTCTTAACATGGTCCAACTAATTTTTGAAATCATGAGAATATGAGGGAATTTTTATATGGGTGAAATTCATCATTCTTAAATTCAGATCAGTGGAAGGACATGCTGCAATTTATAACTTGAGTCTTTAGTTTGAATTTCAGAGTTATAATGTCTTAGGAGTGTGAGCCATTTATCTGTCAGTTGACTTCTTATAGTGTTGACGTTTTTTTTGTAGGCTAACCCGAAAGCTAGTTCCATTGGCAAAAACACAACTGTATTTTTCCATTGGCTTTAAAGGGGTCATATGATGTTGCTAAAAAGAACATTATTTTGTGTATTTGGTGTAATGCAATGTGTTTACGTGTTTCGAGGTTCAAAAAACACATTATTTTCTACATACTCTACATTATTGTTGCTCCTCTATGCTCCGCCTTTCTGAAACGTCCTGATTTTTACAAAGCTCATCATTCTGAGAAGCGAGGTGTGCTCTGAGTGGCCAGCTATTCAGTGCGTTGTGATTGGCCGAATACCTCAAGCGTGTGACAGAAATGTTACGCCTCTTACCATGTTGTGATGCCCTGTCCCGCGCGACGAGACAAAAACAATAAAACCCATTATAAACGAGGCATTTGTTGCATTCAGTGAGGACATAATTACTGATTATAGTGACACATACGGTCTTTTTACGCGTTGCGCTGCGCCGCGTAAACAGAACACCATGTCTGCATTTGTGATCATAGAAACGAGCATGATTCAAGAGCATGATTATAAACACAATGAGGCTGCATATGTGGACTACTGAGTAGATGAGTTTACCTGTTGTGATGAGGTTTATTGACCCTGACAACTTCTGTAGTACCATTAAGCCACTTGTTAGCAGCTGCCTTTTTCAAGCAAAGGCTTTAAAAAAATACAAAAGGGGGTATTACTGATGTATTTCACACCATAGAATAAAGCATGAAAATATATTGAGCTTGTGTTAAAGGGTTACTCCACCCCAAAATGAAAATTTTGTCATTAATCACTTACCCCCATGTCGTTCCAAACCCGTAAAAGCTTTGTTCGTCTTCAGAACACAATTTAAGATATTTTGGATGAAAACCGGGAGGTTTGTGACTGTCCCATTGACTGCCAAGTAAATGACACTGTCAATGCCCAGAAAAGTATGAAAGTCATCGTCAGAATAGTCCATCTGCCATCAGTGGTTCAATCTGAATTTAATGAAGCCATGAGAATACTTTTTGTACGGAAAAACAACAACTTTATTAAACAATTCATCTCCTCTGCTTCAGCGTAGCACCATTTTGGAGAATATCCACTGGACGCAAGCAGCGTGCGCTGTTCTGTGTCAGCCGCACCGCACGGATAAGTGGCAGTCAGTGGGACAGTCACAAACCTCCCGGTTTTCATCAAAAATATCTTAAACTGTGTTCCGAAGACGAACGAAGCCACGACCCAATTTCAGGCATTTCACCAAAATCCCATTTAAAAACCCACTGACTTCAGAAGAGTGGAAATGTAAGTGCTAAAATGCTTGTTTCTGGGTTTTGGCCTACAAAAATTCCTCATCCCTGCGTATCTTTATACCTGAACCAGATCATTATAAATCCTCATGTATAATTTTGGATGGAATAGTTTGGGCGGTATTTAATTGTGGTTGGAGTTATCTGGGCAAATGCACAAAATTCTTCTTCAATCATAAAAAAAAAAAATCCTCTGGTTTCTCTTTTAACCTTTTAATTTTCTGTACCAAGAATTTCAGTGGAGTGTCTTTTTATTCTCTTAATAAATTTGTCTCGCTCTCATTTTCCATCTTCCTTTCCATTTTCTGTCTCTGTAGGGTGGTATGATCGCTCTTCTGTTGTCCATCCTGTGTTTGGTGTTGATCCTCTACACTCGTAGACGCTGGTGCAAACGTCGCCGTGTACCTCAGCCGCAAAAGAGCGCTAGTGCTGAAGCAGCCAATGAGATCCACTACATCCCGTCTGTGCTGATGGGTGGACAGGCTCGGGAAAGTTTGAGAAATTCTCGTGGACAGGGGCACAACTCGAGCGGCACCCTCAGCATCCGTGAGACTCCGATCTTGGACGGGTACGAGTATGACATCACAGACCTACGCCACCACCTACAGCGGGAGTGCATGAACGGCGGTGAGGACTTCACCAGTCAGGTGACACGTACGCTTGACTCACTTCAAGGGTGCAATGACAAAGCTGGCATGGATCTCACTCCAGGTTTGTGAGCCCATAGCACACTGCACTGCATAATTGTAAAAATCTTTGAGTATAAGTTAAAGGGGTTGTTCATTAAAAAAATAAAAATAAATTCATTTACTCACCCTAATGTCATTTCAAATGTGAGGATGCACTGGAAGTTTTTTCAATGCAATTTCAATGGATTTTGATTTATCCTAGTAAATCAAATCTTCTAAATCTTCAGTAACCATTTCTTCAGATGCTGCATGCTAACATTCAAAAGTTTGGGGTTGGTTGGTAGGACATCTATTTATGCTCACCATGGCTGCATTTATTTAATCACAAATAGAATGAATACACACAGTGAATGATACAGTGCATTAATAAATGTTTCTATTTTAATATAGTTAAAATAATAATAATTTTAAAATGTACTTTATTCCTGTGATTGCAAAGCAGACATTTCAGCAGTCATTACTCTAGTCTTCAAAGTCACATGTCTTTCAGTAGTCATTCTAATATGCTGATTTACTGATTGCTCAAGAAACTTTAATATCAGTGATGAAAACAGTTGTGCTGCTCAATATGTTTGGTGGAAAAAATATTTTTTACAGGATTCTTTGATTTATATAAAGTTCAAAATAATAGCACTTATTTGAAATAATTTTTTTGTAACATTATGAATGTCTTAAAGGTTAGTTGACCCAAAATTGAAAATTTTGTCATTAATTACTCACCCTCATGTCGAACCAAACCCGTAAGACTTTCGTTCATCTTTGGAACACAAATTAAGGTATTTTGATGAAATCCGAGAGCTTTCTGACCCTGACAGCAAGGGTTCTACCATGATCAAGGCACAGAAACGTAGTAAGGACTTCTTTAAAATGACAGTCCTCCACCATTATCGACGTATGCTCATTGCTTTCCTCTGCTTGTGAACTGCTTTCCTCTGCTGAAGGTGAAGCACATGCTTTGATAATGGTGGAGGACTGTCCTGAAAGGAAATAAATTATTGAATAAAGTCATTATTTTTGTTTTCTTTGCACACAAAAAGTATTCTCGTAGCTTCGTAAAATGATGGTTGAACCCCTGATGTCACATGGACTATTTTAACGATGTCCTTACTAAGTTGCTGTGCCTTTATCGTGTGGTAGGACCCTTGCTGTCTATGGAGGGACAGAAAGCTCTTGGATTTTATCAAAAATATCTTAATTTGTGTTCCAAAGATAAAAGAAGGCTTTACGGGTTTTGATCGACAGGATGGTGAGTAATTTATGGCAGAATTTTTTTTTTTTTTTTTTAGGTGAACTAATTAACTGTCACTCTCTGAATAAAAGTATTAATTTATTTCTAAAAAGAAGAGAAAAAAAAGAAGAAATTCAATAGAAAGTCTTTTTATGCTTTAACAAATCATTGCAAATCAAAACAAACCTTTCACACGAGTATTCATGGCTTAATAAACTGGATCAACCAAATTATTGAAAATATCTCATGGACGTGCAAAAGAGAGGGTGGATGTCACGATTTTCAGTTATATCGTGAATTATATTTAAAACTTTTTCTCACCAAAAACTGTGGCTTGGAAAACTTTGAATGTATCACACAAGTCACTAAACCACTTTCAGAATAATTCTTAATTTCTTATGGTGCTTTTACATCCTTTTTAAAGCTTGAATGCTTTATTGCCCGTTACTTGCATGTAAAATAGCAACCAACTATGACTTCAACAGTGCCTCCTTTTGTGTTGTATGGAAGTAAGAAAGTCGTACAACTTTGGAATGACATGAGAGGGAGTAAATGATATAATTAAAATTTTTGAGTGACCTACCCTTTTAACATGCCCAACAATATTTGGGCTATAAAATTGGCAATAAAACTTCAGACAGTAACCTTAATAATTTTAATAGCGTGCTTTAATCATTCACTAAATTAATTCACGCTCCTAATTCAGTGTTTTAATTTCAGAGATGTAAACAATGTTGGGAAGGTTACTTTGGAACAGTAATAATAATTATAATTATAAAAGACATTATTTTGGTTTATGCATATGTACACTGTGACACTAAATCTATTTTTACATCCAGGAACCTGTGAGATTTAAATTGCATGTGCTAAGCACATCATTTGCACATTGCTGGCCCTGAAAATATTTATTTCACCTCAAGAGCTCAAGAGTCAGCAGCAGAGCTCGCCTTTTCGATATGCAGCTGCGAGTGAGAAAGCCTGGGTTAAGTGCGAGCTCCAGAAATTGGATAAAGCCTATATCAAAACAGCTGCAAAGAGGAAATCAACATGACATATTTATTTATTTAGCTAGCTAAAGCTATTTTTCCCAAATAATATCAAAGTAATAACGCTGTATATTCCTGCTAAGCAAAACTGCTTATTTGGCCATGGGTTCATGGCACCCATGGCACCCATTTCAGCTCTGCTATAGTCAAGAATAGATACGAGTCACATGACCAGACCTGGGTCTGTGCCAGATTGGCCATGTCTATTGGACACACAGAATTTGGAATGGCCGCCCCTTATCAGATGTGAAATGATGTTGATGTTTGCCTTGAAGAGTGGCCCATTATAAATACCCCTAAAAAGCTTTGCAGGAGAGGAGCGATTTCATGCTGTCACAGTAATTTGCCTAATACAATAAAAACCCTGCAGTGCCAGTTGTCTTTGTTGTGCAATTTACTCATTATGAAGGGGCAGACTAACTACAGGGGATGGCGATATTGCGTAATGGTGAATGACTGAATGTCATATCCTGAATCGCTGGGCTGTGAAGGCTCTCAGTTGCTTCATTGTAACATAACCCTGAATATACTTCACATAGACCACTTAGTCTCGTCCTTCTGAATGACAAGCGTTTACATAAAGCGTCTCCACATGCCCTTGGTGGACTGTTATTTGCCGCTCATCTGTCTGCCTCTCTTCATTCCTAATTGTAACCTTTTTCCATCAGGGAACGATAGCACAAAACTGTCCCTAATGAGCAAGTACAAGGACAACATCATAGCTACCAGTCCTGTCGACAGCAACCACCAGCAAAACACGCTCCTCCCACACAACACCTCCACCAACCAGCGCAAGCGTCTGTCCAGCAAAACACACGGTGAGTCTGGGTATCGGGGTGAAATGGTTCCTGTAACCATACAGTTTGCCATCCACGGTTCTGTATGCGTTTTGTACTGTTGTTCATATCATGTCTTTTTGTGTACTAACTTAGCATAATGTTAGCTGATTGGCCTGCTAGCTTAGCCTATATCCTTTTAAAGTCACTACATAGGGCCAGATTTACTAACAGCTTGCACCAGCACAAACCGTCTTTTGGTGTTAAAATAGTACTCTCAGTTATTTTTGACCTTATTGAATATGCATTTTTAAGAGTTTCCCTTTCAAACGGAAAATTTATGGGAGGAGAGAATTAAAATGAATCACACAGCGCCATTTACTAATGTTTGCCCTCCTCAATTTACTTGTGTTTGTGCCATTATTTAACGCCCAAAAAAGAATGTCTTAAACTATTTTTCGCCTGTGTTGTATAAGTAGATCACCCACATCTGATGAGCATTGGCTCTGCTTATTTGCGACTACGCTAATTTGCACTGCGCTTGGTATATTTCTTTGGTTGATATTTATATGAGATGTTGCGTCTGTGTTTTTTAATTGGCGTGTTGTCAGTAAATCACCTGCAGAAATTTCCACGCCCATCGGCGCTGTTTTGGAATTGTGCTCCTGTGCTAATTTGCACTGTTTAGAAAATAAGGCCCATAATTGCAGCAATCTTTAGTGCAATTACACTACCATTTAAAAGTGTATGTATGTTGTTTTTTTAATGTTTTTGAAAGAAGTCTCCTGTGCTGCTCACCAAGGCAGCATTTATTTTTAAAAATATAGTAAAAACAAACAAAATACAGTTATTAAAAAAAATAAAGTAGTACTGTGAAATAATAAATATAATATAATACAATATAATATAATATAATGATTTTCTATTTTATTTTATTTTTTTAAATATAAATAATTCCTATGAAGGCAAAGCTGAATTTTCAGCAGCCATTACTCCAATCTTCAGTGTCGCATGATCCATGAAAAATCATTTTAAGATCATTTTAAGAAATTTCTTATTATTTCTTATTAAAGATAAAACAGTTCTGCTGTTATATTTTGTCAGGAATCTTTGATGAATAGAAAGCTTTAAAAAAAACTTTAATTTAATGCACCCTTGCTGCATAAAAGTGTAAAATTCTTAAAAAAAAAAAAAGCTTTTAAATAGTTTGTGTATATGTGACCCTGGATCACAAAATCAGTCTTAAGTGTCAATTTTTCAAAATTAAGATTTATACATCATCTGAAAGCTGAATATATAAGCTTCCAATTGATGTATGGTTTTGTAGGATCAGACAATATTTGACCGAGATACAACTATTACAAAACAAATCAAAATATTGTGAAAATCGTCCTTTAAAGTTGTCCAAATGGAATTCTTAGCAATGCATATTACTAATAAAAAATTTAGTTTTGATATATTTACGGTAAGAAGTTTATAAATATCTTCATGGAACATGATCTTTACTTAATATCCTAATGATTTTTGGCATAAAAGAAAAATTGATAACTTTGACCCATGCAATGTATTTTTGGCTATTGCTACAAATATACCCCAGCGACTTCAGACTGGTTTTGTGGTCCAGGGTCTCATATATTGTTTTTTTTACAGCCTTTATGCAATTGCTGGGTTGCAGAGTTGGCCATACCTTTTGAAAATTTGATCACAAATAGGATGTGCTGCTAAAAATATGTCTTTTTATTGGCATCAATCGAACAGTACAAAAACCATGACCACAGAACCGCAATACAGACCGAACCGTAAGAAATGCGAGCCATTACACCCCCACTGAATATCCCCTTCCATCCACACAGATCTCATTCCAACCACCGTCTATCTCTGTAATCATAACCACACACAAATATTTGTCTTCCACTCTCTTTGCTATCCCATTCCTGGTTTGAACTTTTCTTCCTCTAGCTTTATGCTTGGCTGATCAGATCACCAAAAACTTTGATTTGATGAGGTATTCATATGCCTTTTTGATGTGCTTTTGATATTGGTTGGTAGTGGCGATTTTTAGGGAAACATGTCTAAAGATATATCTACTGTGAAAGACAAGATCCTTTCTCTTAGATTTACTTTGAGCACAAATAGCTGATGTCCACTGAAGTGTTTTCCTTGAGTAAGATTCTGATTTCCTAGCTGGGCAAATATTTGACTCTCTGCTCATGCTTTAATGCTTCATTACCTCAGTCCAACAGACTTACGGCCTCTCTCTGACCTTCAGACCAGCCTTTTTTAATACCCAGTGCACTTGGATTGTGCATTCACTGCATATGAATGTAAAAATGTAAAGGTGCACTCAGGAATTCTTGCTTCGTTAAAAAGCTTTACAGAAATGACTAGAAAAAAATGTTTAAAAATTTGCACTCCCATGAAGACTTCAGTCCTATTTAAGAAAAGCTGTTAGTCTTAGAGTGGGTTGCCATGCTGAGATCACATGATCAGTTGAATGTTACTCACGTTATCTTAGATTTTTCTCTTTCATTAAAGTACACTTTCACAGCCTACAGAATAAAGTACTAATGGAACAGTACATTTTATGCCTCACCCAGGCTGCAAAACTACTGAAATATTGTGAAATATTATTACTATTTATAAAATTACATTTTCTGTTTAGATATATTTTTAAATGAAATTTATTCTCGTGATGGCAAAGCTTAATTTTCAGCAGCCATTACTCTTTAGTCAGTCTTTAGAAATCATTCTAACATGCTGATTTGGTGCTAATTTCTTTATATATTTGTATTTTGTATATAATATTTTGTGGAAACTGATGCATTTTTTTCAGGATTCTTTGAAGAATAGAAAATTCAAAAGAACAACATTTATTTGAGTACCATTATAAATGTGTCTGCTCTAACTGTTAGCAATTTAATGCGTTCTTGCTGATTAAAAGTATTAATTTCTTCAAAAATCAAGAATGGCATATCTGTCAACACAACACAAAAAAATACTGCCTGTGTCTGTGTATAGCTGCTCTTTAAGTAATAGTTATTGTTACCTGGGAACTGCTGATTTCTTTTAACAACGCGATCGAATTGTGAGCGTATAGATCATTATGAGGAAATAAACTTTTAACATCTCATCTGTTTTAGTCATTATAGGCGGGGTGTGTATTGGCAATCCACTGATTGCACCATGCATGAGTTTGTCTCTAAGGGTTTGAGCCTGTCTTTGAGTTACTGGCCTCTGAAAGCTCTTTCTGACAACTCCAAAATAGCAACTCCAGATTTCCATAGCTTTTCATATTCATACTGATATTGCCCTGTTTGTTTTATTTTTTAGCATGGTTTATGACAAATTGACCGTTCTCTTTAAAAAGATTCCTTTTGCCTGTTTTTTCTCTAATGAACCTTGTATCACTATTCATGAGCGAGCTCTCAGAGCAATCCGCGAGCACGAAAGCTGCTAAAGGCTATGTTTAGACACCCGTTCACGTCGCCAGAGGAGAACGTGTGTGAGCGCACAGATCCACTCAAGTTCTTCTTCTTTTCTTTTTTTTCTCAGTCACACCTGTCTCTCTCACCTCATCTATTTATACCCCTCATTTTTCATTAGACAAATTAAAACTGTTGCTCTCGGCATTTGGCGTTTTTCTGCTATCTCGAGGTCAGCGGTATTGGCGTAGGTGTTCGTGCTTCACCTTTCTTCGTTTTGAGATCATTCTGGTGACACTGTGATTCCAAGACCTTGCAAATGATTGAGTTCTACCACCCTGAATAGCGGTACAAAATAACTTTTTTGTTGCAGGAGGCATGTGCACCTGCACTGCATGCCGAGAAGCTGTTGGTGCTCCGTGTTGAATATTTAAACGAGTTCATCTTTTATTCCCCTCCACGGAGCTTTGCACCTTTGGCCCCTGCCTAATTGTGGAGGCTAGCGCACAATCCTCACCTGCTCTGTGAGGTTTATGGCTAATTCCTTTGAAGGTGCTTCTTTTGTTCTCGTTTGTTACGAAGACAAAAAGAGGCATTGGTGTGCCGGCGTGTGTCATTTCGAAATGGTTGTTAGCGTTTGAAGTCTTAAATGCCAGGTGTTTCATCAGCTTTTTGTTGGATTTTCATTATAGGCCTATAATCAAGACATTTTTACTGGTGTGCTCTTAAGGCATTTCAAAACAAAAGGGTCGAATTCACTAAATTGTTGCATGGTATTTAAGCACAAAAGCCTGCAGTCTATTAATCCGGCATTCGGTTTAACCAGGCACTAAATGCATTGAAATATAAATATATGTACACTGGCGGTCAAATAATGAAGATTGAAAACAGTTGTTTAGCTGCTTTAGATTTTTGTGGAAACAATGAAAGTTTTTTTGGGGGGAAAATGATTTTTAAAAAAGAGATATTACAAAATTAAGAAAGAAAAAAATACTTTTATTCAGGAAGGAAACATTAAATTGGTCATAAGTGACAATAAAGAGCTTTATATTGTTACAAAAGATTTCTAGTTCAGGTAAATGTGGTTCTTTTGAACTTTATATTAATTAGTGCTGTCAAACGATTAATCACGTCCAAAATATAAGTTTTTGTTTACATAATATATATGTGTGTATATTTATTATGTATATATAAATACACGCACATGCTTGTATATATTGCAGAAAAATTTTATTTTTATATATTAACAATATTTATTTATAATATAAATTATATGAATGAATATAGACGTGTAAATATTTTAAAAATATATACTGTATGCGTGTGTATTTATATATACATAATAATTATACACAGAACGCACACATATTATGCAAACAAAAATTTTTATTTTGATGCGATTAATCACGATTAATCGTTTGACAGCACTAATATTAATCAAAGAATCTTTAGAAAGGTAATACATCTGTTTTCAATATTAAGACAGCATTAATACTTAGCAGTAAATTTCTGAAGGATCATGTGACACAGAGGACTGGAGTAATGGCTACAGAAAATTCAGCTTTGCCATCATAGGAATAAATTACATTTTAAAATATATTAAAATAGAAAACAGTTATTTTAGACTGTAATAATATTTAACAATATTGTTGCTTTTTGATCGATAAATGTAGCCTTGATGAGCAGAAGTGACCACCAGTGTATGTTCTTTTAGTGCTAACATGTCTCTTATTTTGATCATGGTAACAGTTATCCATTTAAAAAAATAAAAATAAAAATAATAATAATAATAATAAAATAATATAAGCATTACGTTACCTTATTTTCGTCATTCCTTTTCTAAATAGGGTTGCAGAAAATATGCAGATAGCACATACAAACAAACACTGCAATTAGTAATTCTTAGTGAATTCTTTACAAAATGTTTACTGTAAAATCATTTTGACAGCGTAGATGTTTTTAGAAGACATATTGAGGACAACTGGCTTTTCACATTGTTTGTGTACTTTTCATTCATCTTTATTCTTTACACTTTCATTTATGAATCATTTGATTTGTCATTCAATAACACTGTAATGCGGTGATGTGCTAAAATAAAATGCTTACTTTCAGAGTTGTGCTCTTTTAAGACTTGTGATTTCACTGTTAGGGCAATCACAACTCCTGCTGTTCTCATGACCCGCCTGTGTCTTGTTTGCATCACAGCTTTGAATATTTCATGCGTTGTTATATGGTGGTATGAAATGATATTGTAAAAATAAGCATCGTTCGTTCATTCCGTACAGATGGCTCATCTATAAATGATAATTGTTTGATTCTCCTCTGCACCAGAGAAGATGTTTTTAATGGATAGCCACACTGTTGTGTGAATACAGAGTAACTCAAACATTATTTCTCATCATCGCGAGTCGGTCTAATCCACGGGTCAGTGCGCTCATGCATCTCTTCCTCACGCGCTGCATAATGAAAGCGTTTGTCTAGCTCTGACGAGTAAACTGTGTCTTTTGTGCATGGCAAAAAAAGAGCCCAAGGAGGCATGCATCTCTTATCTCAGTCACACTCCTTACCTCCTGTTCATTACTTATATTTACCCAATACTCTTCTGAGAGGAGAAGCGCATCTCACAGAACTCACAGTTGTTCTCTGTATGTCACTTTGGTGTGTGCTGTGTGTGATGTATGTTTGCAATTATACAGTCTCTAATGTGTTTTATATATCATTTATTTGAATGCTTTGTAGACCTTATTATAGTATAAGTGCTTTGTGTCAAAACACTATTATATTTATAATATTATGTAAATGTTTTCCACTGTTGTATGTTAAATTATCATTGTATGTCATTCGTTGCATCATTTCATTCACGTTTTTGTATATAAACTAGTGTTAGACAACGATTAATCATGATTAATCACATCCAAAATAAAAGTTTTATGTACATAATATATATGTGTGTATACGGTGTATATTTATTACGTATATATAAATACACACACATGCATGTGTATAATTAAGAAAAATATGTTATGGTTACATATTAAATATATTTATCTATAATATAAATTATATGAATAAAAATAGATAAATGTAAATACAGTACATGTAAATATTTTCAAAATATACTGTATGTGTGTGTCTTTATATATACATAATATACACAGCACACACACATATATTATATAAACAAAAAATATATATTTTGGATGCGATTAATCACAATGAATTGTTGCCCAGCATTAATATAAACAAATTTTGATTGCTATCGAACATGATTTCTTTACATGAACTACTGTTCAGAAGTTTTTAATCCCAAAAAATCTTGGTGACTTCTTTCAAAAAAAAAAAAAAATTTAATTAAAAATAAATAAATAAATTACTTGTCCCAAATCGACATTTCTGAACAGTAGTGTATAAAGTAACTTTATTGTAACTTTTGTAACTTATTGTAACAATTGTAACTTAAATAGAAAATGTTTTTGCTGTGGTTTTGCTGCATTATCTGTTAGATTTTCCCTCATTAACAGAATCACATGGCTTTCCAATTCAATATTTCTAATGAATCTGTTGTTTGTGGTTTGTAGCTCTTTATAATTACTTGCTGTATTAATCAATAATGTTAGATAAGTAAACAAAGGGATTGGCAATTAGACAAAAAATCATCCTATTGTCATGCTGTCACATTTGTTTAATTTCAAAACCTCAGAATGGCATTGTGTTTAGAAATGTTCTTGTATGTCTTAGGTAAAATCATTATTTTCTTTCTAAACTGGCTTTGAAATAATCTAACATTTAATTGGATAGTCAGTTAATAATTAGGCCTAATGTTGATGTTTTTCGTCATTGAGACCAGCATAATTTTTGTATAATAACTTGAAGGTTTGTCTTGAAACTTGACTACATTTTTTTTTTTTTTTGATGAATTAGTTGATGGATGATTTTTGTGTGAATTCTACAGCGGGTTCAACTTTCCTGAACCCGGACGGAGACTCTGGGACGGAGGCGGACAGTGAGCCGCAGCTGACCTTCTACACCGACCCAAACCGCAGCCGCCGTCGCAGTCGAGGTATGAGAAACGGTAACGTCAACACCGCGTGGGGCTCCGGGGGTAAGGAGGACTTCCACACCATCGCATGATTTCAACCTGCACCGCCTGACTGTGGCCATTTGGTGTTTGTGCCGAACTTTGTTCGGAAACCGAGCAAAGCGTTAGTTGTGAAGCGGCTTGCCTTACAACTACCTCACCGACCGAGGCATGTCGTTACGCGTGAGATTTGCCATTGATTTGACATTGCAGTTGAATACTGTGTTAAAACAATTTACAGGAAAGCATAAATGCTTAACTTTTTTTTACTGTCCTCCAAATTGGACTGAGGGTCCCTGAGCAATTTTTGAGTTTGCTAAGAGAATTCTTCAGAGCCTCTTTGTGGACTCCATGGACCTCCTCTGAAATGAATGACGACTAAATGCAAGCTTACAAGTATTTAAGCACCTTAAGCTTAGCAGCTCTGTCTGTAGACCACCATTCAACATTAAGTACCGTAAATGTGTGTATGTTAAGCACTAAGAGAGCGTGTGACAAACCGGTTGGACAGTACTGTCAGACGCTAATGGCTAGAGTCTGTCTGAAACTCTTGTATTGTCCCCTGAGGAGCGCTGCATTGTTTTCTGAAGAGACCAGACTGAATGCAAAGCTCCCTAAACTCTTGAGGAGATGCCACTTGAAAGGAAACTAACAGACAATCACTTTGCTTTAATACTTTCTCCCTCTAATTACCAAATGTTTAAACCCTGTACTTGTCAAAAACACTACTAGTCAGCTGTAGCAACAACACCTTTAATTGGACTTAAGTTAATAATAGACATGGCTTGTGTCGCGTTTTCCCCTAACATCGCTGCGGGAACTGGTGATTGGGTGAGAGCAGCGTGTTGATTTTGATAGACATGTTTGCGTTTAAAAAAAAGTAGGTGTTAATATGAACTGTCGTATTTGAGTGAAGTGAAGGTGTAGTAATCTGTAATAGCTGTGGCAATTAATATTATTATAAAAATACTATTATAAATCTCTGTGTATATTATATTAATATAATATTTTAAGTAATGATTTAAAATAAAAGTATTATATTACTTTTAAATGTTGCATGAATATATACATATACATACATATGTTCTAACCCCTACTTAAGTACTAAATGCTGGCCTTTATCTCTTCATAGTTGGAAAATTGGAGCTATCTCCTAATACGTACAGAAAGGACAGAGGCCAGGGGACAAAAAGCCAGATTATATGCTTATCTAAAATGAATTATTTTAAAATAGTTTTGCTGTAATTAGTCCTTGAAAATGTGGTCCTCAGTGAGGACCAAGTCAAGTTTTGTCTATATCAAACTGACAAAATGCGAAAGCACCGGTTCCCATAGCATGCATGATTTACTTGAATACAGTTCCCATAAGAAGCATATATTTCTGGCAGATGCGTACAAATGTTTGAATCAATGCTTTCTGTTTTCTTTTGATCATTTCATTTCTTCAAAAGTCAACCTTCCGTTTTTTTTTTTTGATGCAATATCTCTAAGATAACATCCACACTTAAGATGATGATGTCTATCTATGCTTTAATATTGCAAAAAGGGGGTTCCTCCTTTTGTCGTCGATGTTCTGCAGCATTACTGCAATGCTAAGCATCTACACGGATGTCATTTGTAACTCCTTAGTTACTCCTTTTCATATGCTGTGCATAATCAGTGTAAATATATGTTGTTGTCACTTGTATATTGACTTTTGTCACCATATACGTACCATCTGATTTCCTTTTATATGTATTTCATTGCTGTTTCCAATTGTTGCATGCTATATGTTTATCCTGACATGTTATTAACAGTTTTAAATGTTACTTGTGTTAGTGAGGTACTATATATGACGGTATCAGATCATGAGTATTGTGTCCTCATACATTGTGAATGGGTGTGTTTATGTCATCTTGTGTGCTGTATAATACTCATACACCATTTGCAGTGTCTTGTGCCTTTATTTTACGTGTAACAGATGCACAGGGCAGCACGACATCAAACCAGTTTGGCTGTGGTACGAAAACGTGGTCAAAACAACTCTTTTTCATATTTTGCCATTTGCAGTATTTAGCTTAAAAGCAGCAGGCTTCAAAAGGTAAAGCGTTATCTCTCCACTGCTCAATTCGTGCCAGAGCTGCCGCAGCTCCCAGAGTTTGGCCGGCTGGTTTGATCCAGTGCTCCTTTCATGGACCACCAACCCTGATGTGGGCTGTTTTTTAACTGCCTCCCTTGTGCCTTCCCAAGGTACACATAAAAATGTGAACTTTCTAGTCTTGTAGCATCACTCTTTTATTGCTTTCTCTCTCTCTTTCTCTCTTCTCTCCAGGTTCCCCACGGAGCCCTATCAACAAGACCACCCTGACTTTGATCAGCGTGGTGAGCTGTGTGATCGGCCTGGTCTGCGCGTCTCACCTCTCCTGTAGCCTCAACGTCAGAGTCATACTCCACGTTCCAGAGCACCTCATTGCAGACGGTAATCTCATCACCCGCTCTGCTTCCCGTCCGGCCCCTGAGCAGCGGGGGTCCTCGGCCCCCGTCTACCCCCCACGACTTCTACTGTATTAAAGCAAATGTCATGCCGACTCTCGCTCGGTCTCTAGCGAAAAGCCAAACAGATGTGTGCTGAAAGCTTCAAAGAACAATCAGACATGAATGCATAGTCTCTAGTTGTGTTCCAAATCGTGTACAAGGCTATACACCATGTACTTGCACTGTACACGGTTTACTTGGGCATCTAGTGAATTAATTTTTAAAGAGTCTCAAATGAAACAATAACGTTTATTTTTTAATTTTAACACAGAAGTTTTTCAGACAAACATTTGGTCTCATTTGGTGTTGGATAAGTTATTATGAAAACCCCACTTTCATATTTTTACTGTTACAAATACTAAAAATGATTCACACATGGGCTGATGGTTTAGCATTCGACTCACATTTGTCCACCATCTTTTCATTATTCAAGCAGATAAGTTACAAGCTGACTTCAGATTGAAGGTAGTTAGCTAGACTGCAAGTTACTATAAAAAATACATTGAATCTATTTAAAGGAGGCAATACATTTGCAGATATAAAAATATTAGATTAGAGGGTGCAATGGGGCACCGGAGTAAAAGGCGAATTTGGTTTTATTTCTCTCTAAACCACTAGAATAACACAAAAACTCACTGCGGCACTTCCCTACATATCAGCGTTTCATTATGCACTTGGAAATTTAGCTAATCCTTGACACGATTGCAGTCATTAACACAAAGTCAATTCTGCACTAAGTTGATGTTTTTTTTTTAAAATGTTGTAAATGTACAGTATGTATCAAATAAGAATTGTTAAAATAATCAAATATATTTTGAACCATTGTGGAGACTCAAGTTAAAGCAGTGTAAGAAGCTTTAAAAAATATAAAAAAAATTCTGTCCTTTGAAAATTACTATATGATATTTCAATATATTTCAATATAAGAGTTCAGATGCAAAACCCTCTAAATCCATCAGACTTCTTTTCTTTTAAATGAGCATTTTGTATCAGGCTCTTATGATCAGGTTCAGTAGTTTCATTTTAAAGGTAATGATAAGGTAATTAGTGAATAAAATAACTTTTTTTCAAAAATGTCACTTTAGACAATCCATTGGTTTTTAACAAGTTAGATTTTCTTTTGGGTCAAAACCAGCTAAATCCACTTGTGCTTTTTTTGTTGTTGTTGCAAAAACCTCTAATCCACCTCTTTGGGACAAGACAGTAAATAGTTGAAAAATCACTAAAGATGCAACTAGAAACCCTGTCTGAATACAGGCAAATATTCCCAAAAATTATTAAAAAAAAGGAAAAAGAAAAGATTCACACAGTATAACCACAATGGCACAAAATAGCAGCATATTTATTTTAACAACAAAAAACAGACGTTACACAAACAACCCAACATTAAAAATGCATTAAAAATACATACATCTGGCATAACATCCATATGAGACAGAAGAATGGCATCTTGTTTGACTTTGCCGTTGGTGAAATAGAGCTGTTGTTTGATGTATAATAAATCATATTCCGTCAAAGTAACGGCACTGCGCGAAAAACTATTATGAATGCATGCTACACTTGCGACCGAGCCATTTCCACTGTATCTACTTTCTTTTGCTTTATAACACAGTTTTGAGGTAAATAACGTTTTCTTCTGCTATTCAATGTCAGTAGGACAGGCTCATCCATTTAATCGTACTCCATCTTTTATGTTAAAAATCTGAATCTGAATCTGAATCTGAATCTAAAACAATCTCCACAGAAAAACCGGCTCCTCAGCGTGCCGCTACATTGAAACCGCTCGAAATCATATGATTCGATTCGCGCCTTCTAATTGGTTCTCGGTACATAGCGGCTTTTGCTGCCAAAGGGAAGTGGCGTTTAGAGGCTTTTGCCAACAAACCAATATTTCTGAATGGCTGACACTGGGATTTAGAGGATTTGAAGCAAAAATATTTGTTGAACGTGTACTATGTGCCGTAAACATTCGCTCAATGTCATTATCTCATTTTTGACAGAGCGGCTTTTGCATCTGAACTCTTCATATTTTAATGATGATAAAATATATTTTAATGATGTATCTATTGAATAAAAGTAAATAATTTTATTTATCAAAACAGAATTTAGTACAAACTGTGCTGCACTGTAAAAATCAGCCTTTAACCCAATAATTTTTTTTTTTTTTTTTTTGGTTAAAATCAATAAAACTAGAAACAACTTAACGAAACATGAAAACATGTTGGCTAAAACTGCAGTTTAAAAATTTTGCTTCAAAAGTGACTGCAGGGACTCAAATCAATCATTATTGAACCATCAGTTCATGAATCACTGAGTCTGAACTGACTGATTCAACTGGGAGTTTGAATGGGAGAAAAGACTATTGATTGATTATTTCTTAGCCTGTTTGTATGTGTGTGTGTGTGTGTGTGTGCGTGCGTGCGTGTGTGTGTGAGAGAGAGAGAGAAACTGTGATGTAGCATTTTGTCACGCTACACTGCTACTTGTTGGAAAAAAGTAGCAAGTGACTGGAAAAAGCAATGTTATTTATATGAAAAATTTAGTTAAGTTAGTAGTGCTACTTTTAGTTAGTTAGTCCCTAGAACTACACTTCCAGACACACACTTGTACACAACTGTAAACAACAACTAGCTGCTTTCCCCAAGGGTTCTCTGTTTGTGCTTTGGACCTAAGTTGCGTTTGTGTTGGATGAGCTTGTTATTGAATTTCAATGTTGCACCTGCAGTCCAAGACTACAGGCCACTCTCTTTCTCTCTTACCCTCTTTTCTCTTGCTCTTCCTTTCTCTCTTACTTTCAGCTCATTGGCATTTCAGCCTTCACTTCTAGAGTTTGGGCGATATGATGGATTGTGACTGGCTTTGCTCATCTGTCATTTTGTCTTTCATGCAGAGCTCTTTTCTATTGGGTCTGGTGCTTTAGGGTAGATTAACATTCACATAGATGTCTAAGTGGAAGAAATCTGAAAAGAGGAGACTTGAAGGATTCACAGTTCGCCTTTTGAATTGGAAAAATCAGATTTAAGATGTGTCTATAACTGTCTAACAGTATTACAGGGTAAAACTTGATGTCAAAGCAGATCTGATAAAACTTGATTTTTGCAGAATAAATTCTGTTCCATGTGGCATTCATGGTTTTGAAATATTCAGAGGGATAATTCAGAATACATCACGCTTTCAGTTCAGATGTTTTATCTGTACTGTTGTATCTTATCCACAGCTGTGCATGAACCATAAAACATAGAAAAATGTGTATAAAGCATAGAATTTTAGCTATAAGTATTCTGCTTTGCTTTAAAACAGTTTTATGCCTAGCAATTATGGAGGGAAAATGATCATGCTGCTTAAACACTCTTTCTTAAGTCTCTTAGTACTATTGATTTGACACAAATGGTATAGCGTACAATTATAGTGTTTTCGTAAATGAATCAGTAGCTATGTTTCCATCACCCTGTTTTAATGCACATTTTAAAGTATCACATGAGAAACGAGTGATGGAAACGCCAAATTTTAATCCGCAAAAAAGTTTTTACCCTCACTTGAGGTGTTTTTTGTCTTGTGCAAAAAAGGGTTAATGCGAATAATGGGAGATGGAAACACATTTGCCGAATAAATTCCTCCATGCACATCAAAAAAGTCATGTGATTTGCACTATGGGACAGCATAACCGAACTAACCAGCGATCTTGTTGCACAGCATCTAAAATGTTGTTTTGGTCATTCCGAAATGCCCGAGCAAAGTCTGTCGTCAAAATATTTCAGTATAATTGCCTCCAGAACTTTCTTACATTACTGCGTTCCCAAACAGCAGACATCCGCCTCCGAAAGCAATGACCACATTTATTGTGTTTTGTCTGCTTGCTCAAAGGTGCAAATAATTCATTATATATGAAAATTATTATATTCAGTATCTTCTCTCACTTTTCTTAGTGATATTTAGTGCAAGTTTATCAGGAAGTGACGATTTTGTTCTCCTTGACTCATTTGGAATTGGTGCTTATTTGCAAATGTTTTATGCGACATTCCAATTTTGTGCATAAGTTAAATTCGCAACTTTGGATGGAAACCCGGCTAGTGACTCACTTATAAGACATAGGAAGATCAAAAACTGCTGAAACAGTCACTTAGCAAATCAGAGAATGAATCTAAACAAATCTTTGGTAAATAGTTTCAAATCATGCGATGCACCGAAATCCCCACCATTACAGTTCTATTGTGCTCAACGATAAAACAGAAAATTACCCAACATTTTTGTACCACAGTTACATACCAGTTGTATCTTCCATTTGTAGATTCCAGTTTATGGTTCATATTCTGAACACCAACTAACAGAGTTCACTAATTTACTTGATGTAACTTTTAACAGATGTCCTCTCTGATTCTTCTCTTTCAGGCTCCAGATTCGTTCTGCTTCAGGGCAGCCAGCTGGACGCATCTGATTGGCTGAACCCTGCGCAGGTGCTGCTGTACTACCAGCAGAATGCCAGTGGCCCCTGGGTCAATGATCTGTGTGGCCGCCGTCTCTTGGACCCCTGTGAGCACCAGTGTGACCCAGATACAGGTACACCACCACCCTGACATGATTCTGTACTTCACACAGCTCATGCAGAAAGTCTGACACCAGAAGCAACACGCACTCTGAGGGACATACTTAAAAGGATAGTTCATCTAAAAATGAAAATTCCATCATCATTTAGTCACCTTCATGTCTTCAAAACTTTTTTCCTCAGTGGAACACAAGAAGCAGATATTTTGTAAAATGTTTTAGTGTTTTACCTTTTCGTTAGTAGAGTCGAATATTGTTTTAGATTGAACAAAAACAGTTCTGTCATGACAACTCTTGGAGTGATTGGCATGGCAATGTACATGACAATGTTAATGAATTTGGTCTTGGCAGAATAGATCTGCTATGCTGCTGCTGCTGTGGCAGACCAAGTACCGAGACTTGCTTCTGCCAATACATCCACGACATTCTGCAGTGAGCATGTAAGCAATACTGCTGCTGCACATATAACATGAATAACCCCCATAGCATACATGATGCTACACCCTGTAGCAGATCTATTCAGGTGGAGCTGGGGAAGGTGGAGGGTTTCTGGAGTGCGCTGCAAACTGCTACTACAAACATACGTAAATTATTTAAATGTTGAGCAGTGCGCTCATTGGCTACCGATACAGGAGAGAACCAATCAGCTGTGACGTGATGATGATGTCATTATGTCACACTGAGTTAGATCTATCGAACTACACCATCTAGAGTTTCATGCCAGAACTTTGTATTTCTGTGAAACACACAAGATATTTCGAACTTTTGTCTATACAATGTTTTGGACCCCAATGACTTTCATTGTATGGACAAAAACAGTTGAAACATTCTTCACATTCTTTTGTGTTCCACAGAAGAAATAAAGTCATACTGGTTTAAAATGACGTCAGAATTTCATTTTTGTTTGAACTATCCCTTCAAACTGCACATTGGGATTTTTTTTTTTTCATTAGTCTGCGTCTTTGCTTAATTAATCATAAAATAATCTTTTGTTCCACCCCTTCACCCTAGTAAATGAGTGCCCATCCCCTTCACTGTGTAAAATCAATGTGTTCACCGAACTGCAGTTGTAACGCAGCTTCCTTTAAAGAGCAGGAGGGACAGGAGAGAGAGGCTTAGCTCTGATTCATCTGTCGTTTCATTTGCAGATTTCTCTGAAGGTGTCTCTCTTGAGTGAACAGTATTAAGTAATGAAAGCCTAATTGAGCGAGAGCTGTGAGGACAGTAATGCTTGGCAATGAATCTTTGTAATGTAAGACTTGGGCTTATACAGCTTGAGTGACCTGGATTTGAATTATTATTTCTTTCTTTTTTCTTTTTTCTTCTTTGCCTGGGATGTAAATCAGGCAAAGCACGGATCAAATGGAATGTTCAAAATTTAGTATATTCTGAGCTAGGGAAGCATTAATATTCTAGATGATACTTAATTAGATTCTGGAATGTTGAGTTGTATGTTAGCACTCCAAATGAACTTAGACCATTTGAGATCTAAGCAGTTTGCTTATAATGTGCTTTCTGAATGCAAAATGGTCCGGTTTCACTTTGTCTTCGCTTTCATGTAATTTCAAGTATATTTAGCTGTTACATTTCATTATACAAAGCTAATGTCATGCACTTACCCTAATATGGTTTGTGGACTTTTTTCGTCCTATCACCATGTAAAGAATAAGTGCAACAAAAGTGATGTGATTCATGACTAGTCAACACAGACCAGTGGCAGAATTGCACATAATCAGTTAGTACATATTGCACATAAGTTTGACTTATTGTTTTTCATATTGTAATTTGTCTGTTAGTGTCATTTCATTTAAAAGGAGGAATACTAAATATTAATTAAATTTAGTATTAATATATTTAATATTAAAATATTTAATATAGGAATACAAAAACTGAGAGCAACAAGGGGTTGCTAAGGGGTCTGCAGAAAGTTTGAGAGAAAAAATAAATAGTTTAAAGCAGATACTTTTTGTTTCTTTGTATCATCTTTGGCTTGCTCACTGAGGTTTTGTAAGGCAATATTTGCTGTATAGAACAATATTTATTGTAAAAATTGCTATATAAATAAATTTGAATTAAATTTAAAATGACATTTTAATCTTATCTTTTGGTTTTAGTGTAATGACAATATAAAAGCCAATAATTCAATTTTGAAAACAAACAGCTGTCTTTGTATTCTAGGAAGGTCTTGTTGTCATATTTGGAGGTTGTTGGCTTAATTAACACTGTTTTCCAATTGTTTTTGTTCCGTTTTATTGTTTAAAAAGTGCCAGGACACACTGCATACCTATGAAACCTATGACAGTGTTTATGAATAATCTTAGGCAGTAGGCAGACGTTCTCTGTTTGCATCATAAATTTTAATGCACTATCTGTATTTTACCACTAAAGATTGCAACTTTGTAAGCTGAGATTGATCTATTCAGTTTTATAGTTGTTCCAGTCAGGCAAAACATAGTCAACAGACATCCAGGTACATCGAAATGAATGGTAATACATTCGCTTTATAGCTGTTTCTCCGATCATCTGCCGCAGGAATCAGTCCAACGTTGTTATCATTTGTTGACAAGTTCCTCCTGTTTGCATCCATAATTCAAAAGAGGAGCTCCACTGGGCTTTGAAAAGTGAATCTTCCAACCCTAAATGAATCAAAGTTGGACCGTTGGGAACTTGCCTTGCTTTCCTCACAAATGAAATCTAAAGGATGAGGCCTTGGTACTGCCATGCTTCAATAATTGCATTGAGTTTTTTGTAAGATGCATTCTTAATGAAAGCCTCGGTGTGTGGGGGGGCAGACTACGTGGCAGAGGGTATTCGTGGAAAACCGTAAGACTGTCTCAATCAAACGGCAGAGGGAGATACTGATGAAAGCGTGGATGGGGAGCGGCAATAACTGGAGCTGTGAGCGCTTTAAAAAAGATTGTGAATCAGAGGCGCGGAGGATGTGTAAAGCTTATTAATGCTGCAAATCTCTTTCTGTCATGTGGAGATGTCACACCACAGGACTGAATAAATGAACATTGGAGTACTTCCACATACAATTTTGATTTTATTAGCTTAAAAGGTTGATATTTTGGTTTACTTCCTGTTGGGTTCTTAATTAGCAACATGTGCAGTGATACCCAAGAGAATGCCCAAAATCCACAATGCTCAGTAAACAGTAGGCTATAAATGATAGACTAGGTTTTGTTCTCAGGCCTCTATGCCTTACTCACAGTATAGGAAAAAATCTGCTTCTGCATGTATTCTGTGAAGAGATAAATTAACAAGGTATGTATTTCTTATGCATACTACTGGCTGAGCGCCTGCTGGATATCCTCAATGATCACTCAATCTCAGAGCCACTGGATGCATGTTTACTGGCAAAATTGTCATTTACCACCCAGAGTCATCAAGACTCCCTGCATCTCATTTGAATTGATAAAAATACTATTATTACCTACAGTACAAGTTTAATTTTAGTTTTACAAATTACTTTGGCAAAGCTAAAACAGTTAACTATGCAAATAATAGCAGTGTTAGACCTTATTCTTGGCCTGCCAAAATGTGCTAATGATCAGTAATATATCAAATTAAGCGTTTATGACCGACAAGGGTAAAGTACTTTTTTGCTGCATTGCACTTTTTTTGTATTAAAGACAAATACACTTTTAGAAGAGTAATTGGAAGTTTATTTGATGTATTTTATAAAAAGTTTATTATATATTAAAACAGAAATGGAAATAGAAATAGAATACTGTGAAATAATATTCTGATTTAAAATTATTTTCTATTTTAGTATATTTTAAATGTAATTTATTCCTGCAATGGCAAAGCTAAATTTTTAGCAGCGATTACTCCAGACTTCAGTATCACATGATCTGTCAGAAATCATTTTAATATGCTGATTTCTTATTATTTTCATGATAAAAACAGTTGTGCTGCTTAATATTTTTGTGGAAGCTGATATTTTTAATCAATTGAAAGTTCATAAGAACTGCATTTATTGAGAAAAAATGTAAATAATTTTATAAATGTCTTTACAGTTACTTTTGATTAATTTAATGCATCCTAACTTAATAAAATTGTTAATTTTTGCAAAGTGTTAATTTTTCTGTAAAAATCTTGCTGACCTCAAACATTTGAAAGGTGTTTTATATTAATATATTTAGCAAAAGTTTGATAAGACAAAAGTAGACAGCTAATACAGCAACTATATATTTATCAAAAATAATGTTTTGTAGAATTCATTTTAATGTCTTTAAAAAAATAGTTAATAGCTTTTCATTGTCCAAACCATACAGTTGCCCAAGAATCCATTTTTCTCTCGTTAGTCAGAGCATCAGTGTTGCAAATCCAATATTAGTCTGCATAATGCAGAATTTAAGGTCACTTATATTGCTGTAGCAGAGCTCTGGGTGTATGACGTGAGAAGTCAACATAATCACTGACATTGTCCAAGCGTATTGATGACTGCTGCTTTGCACAAAATGTCAACAGATGTTTTCCTTAGCCTTTTCTATATATTCTCTTCCCACTCATAACACATTTGTTTCCATGTTTGCCAACGCCATTTTATCTCTGTGCCCCCTCTGTTTTTGCATCAGTCTGCTCACACATGTCCTGCTCAGGGTGCAGCCTCATCAGTCCCATGAACCCAAATCATGACCGACATGCGTGCGGTTTGGCCTGACAAGACTGATAAGCTGAACTCAGAGTGATTAGACTTGTCTGAGCCATGAGCACTACTGAAGAGGGCTGACACAGGGAATCTGCTGCGCATGCATATATGCTTCAACACACACACAACAGCACCTATTTATAGCACTGCACGGCTGGAGAATCACCATATTAATGTAAACATGACAATGAGGTCATTTTCACTTGACCCTGAAGGGGGTGAATTAATATCTATCATACAGAGAGACGATTAGACTTCAGATCGGTGCATGGTGTGAATGTGAAGGGGGTAACGCAAGGTACAGTTCATAGTGGGGTAAAATCGGTATGTCATGTTCACAGCTGCTTAACACATTAGTCTGAATGGGTTAAACTGGTGGAAATGGACCAAAACAAAGTAAACAACTTAGTTATTCAGGAAACACGACTTCCTGCATCTAAATGACCTTGGAATGGCCTAAAACACAAAATGCCCTGTGAGTCAGCCAGTTTTTATCAACCACTCAGCTCAGTTAAATGTAAGGTGCACCTCTGGGTGTGTGACTATCATCCTACTTGCTGAATTTACTAAGAATGTGAAAATGCAAAAGAAAAAAAGAAAAGAAATGAAAAACTGTGGTTGCTACAGTGACTGATAATCAGTTAAAACTAAATTATCATAGGGAGTATATTAGCCACAATTGTCATAAAAAGTGAAAATGAGAAATATTCTGAAAACTCCATAAAAGCCGTTTCTCTGCATAATAAAAAAGCTAGATGGATCACAAAAGAATGGAATAAAACAAGTGTCTCAATCACATTTTTAAAAGTTAAAGTCTTTCTTCACTTTTTTAATTGTCATAGAGTCAGCAAGATGCTGAAAAAAGTTTGACTCCCATCTAGCACATTTACATAAAAAATAAATAAATAAATAATTAGAAACAGCATAGCTATACACATCTTTTTTGAACAGTTATTTACAGTGTTTGAAGGAAGTCCCACAGTAATCTATGATGATTTTACAGTAGTAACAATAGTATTTTGTCAGAAAGCACCCTAACTGACGTCCTGTAGGGACACATGGCATTCACTGCTCAGCACAACTGTATAATACTAATGTTTTTTTTCTTATTGTCAGTGATGCTTTAATGCACTTTATGTCTGCTTGCAGGAGAATGTCTCTGTTTCGATGGCTACATGAAGGACCCTGTTCATAAGCATCTGTGTATTCGCAATGAATGGGGCCCAAATCAGGGGTGAGTACCATACCATACAATCAGGCATCTGCCACCTTGAAGTTGGCCGTGCTTCTTATCTGTAGTAAAAATGTCTCCAGTACCGATAGCCAACCAGGTGTTATGCACTGTAGGGAAATTAAATTGGCTTGTTTGAATTAATTAGCTTTTTTGCATGATGCTCTTCCTCTGGAATTGGAAAAGGGATTAGTGTGGTGAAGCTCTGGGTCATTTTAGATTTGCGTGACAGTGATTTACATTTCAGTATACCAATGAGATACACGTATTGTGCATTTTAAATTGCGTTACACGCACAAGAAATGATGTATTTCGCCACTCGTGTGTCTCGTATCCAAGTGCTGCTATTAAAATGATCAAAGACAAAATAACTATTTTGAAATTCTGCTACACTTCTGTCAGTTTCGCAACTTTTGTTGTTGCCCTCAGATATTTTAGCAGAGGATTGAATATAAGATTAACTGCATCTGAACAGATGGTGTCTTTAATCTGAGTGTGCCTAACCAAACTGCTGCTTCTTAAAGGGATAGTTCACCCAAAAATGAAAATTCTGTCATCATTTACAGATGTATGAATGTCTTTGTTCTGCTGAACACAAAGGAAGATATTCTGAAGAATGTATGAAACAGAGCAGTTCTGGGGCACCATTGACTTCCATAGTATTTTTTTTTTCCTACTATGGAAGTCAGTGGTGCCCCAAAACAGCCTGGTTACCAGTGTTGGGCACGTTACTTTAAAAAAGTAATTAGTTATAGTTACTAGTTACTTCTCACAAATAGTAACTGAGTTAGTAACTGAGTTACATCATTATAAAAGTAACTAATTACCAGGGAAAGTAACCGTTGTGTTACTTAAAAAAAAAAAAAGTCCAAATATGTCAAATAACTTGGATGCCCCCAATATTAAATATAGGTTAAATGAATGAAATGGACACTAAATAGAATAAATTATTATTATAAAACATTGTACACTAATCTACACTATTTTAATGTTTCTGTGGGACATTGTGAGAGACACCTATCAAATTCAATATAAATATCTGACACTTAGCATCAGTCAGTATTATAGTATGATATTATGATAATTTAGCATTATAAGATGACAGAACTTAGAATAACCATGTATGAATGCATATTTGTCATGTTGACTGAACTTAGGACTGGCGGTGGTGCTTAAGATATTGTTTGTCATTTAGTGTTTCTATTAAAAAGGGGGGGGGATAAAAATAATAATGATAAGATAAAACTACTAGTAATTCTATTACTAATAACAATATAAAACGCACTAAGGATTAATGAGCTGCTGGGTTCATGAATATTAATCATGTTGTCTGCGTTCGCTCGAATTGATTTCCTGAAATCAAAACAGGGACGACAATAGGTGAGGACCAGCCAATGAGATTGTCGTTTGCACATTAGTTCCGCCCACTACCAGAGAAACCGGCATTTCTTTAAAAAATTCCAAAGGAACTTGATTATTCTGACAGGAAAATACAACAAAGAATATCGTTTACACGTAGCGCCTCAATTCTGCATGGTATGTAAGACTCTCTTGCTCTGTATCTTTCTTTGTGTGTGTGTGAGAAAGCGATGCCAGTCGTGCGCCTTCAGCTTCACACTAGTGTTTATGGTACGTCAAATACAGTTACTGCACTCTGCGCATTTAGATGAACTGAAAAATAAAATTATAATAATATTATAATAAATTATAGTAACGCCGCATTTTATTGTAAGTAACGGTAACGGCGTTGTAACGGGGGAAGCAGTAATTCGTTTGATTACTCGTTACTTGAAAAAATAATGCCGTTAGTAACGCCATTTATTTATAACGCCGTTATTCCCATCACTGCTGGTTACAAACTTTATTCAAAATATGTTCCTTTGTGTTCAGCAGAACAAAGAAATTCATACAGGTTTGGAACTACTTGAGGGTGAGTAAATGATGACAGAATTTTCATTTTTGGGTGAGCTATCCCTTTAAGTCAACAGATAGATTGAATGAAGCACAAATGCAAGAGAATGGCACAAAATGAGAGAGTGTTGTGCTTCTTAGCAGTCTAGATATAGTCAAAACACTTAAATGTTGGGAGCACAAGTTTCTAATCCCGGAAAGCCTTGTATTTAAGATGTTTGAAGTTAATTAGACCCTCCCTGAGGAGAGTTTCATATGCTCATCCGGCTTTGAGGCTGTCGCTCTGGAGCAGTTTGATTAAGACTTGGAGGTGAGGAAATCCTTGGCATTTTAATTGGGAGGGAGATGGGAGTGATGACGTTGGTGAGATGGATCCGATAATTAGAAATCAAATTGGAACAATCAGGAAGATTGCCTTAGGGGGGTGGAATAGCGCTGGATGTGCTTGTTCCCTTTGTGCCATGCTGTGAAGGTGTGAACAGTTTTTAATTGACTCTAACACTGGAGGAGAAATAAAGTCCATTGCCAAATGCTTTTTAAATTTCAAAGTGCCAAGATATTTCCTAAACTGTTTCTTACAAATGTTCATAGCTACTTGTGCCTTATTTTGTACCTTAGGGGAACAGTTCACCCCCCCCCCCCCCCCCAAAAAAATGAAACTTATGTAACTGTTTACCATGTAAAGGTGAATTAAACTGTCAAACATCACATGTAGCATAAAACCAGTTAATATGACTGTTTATTCAAGGTTCAACTTACTGTAATGGTACAGACCAAAAATGCAGTTGTTGTAACTGACTTTAATATGATTTTATTTTATTTTATTTTATTTTATTTTATTTTATTTTATTCCTCCTGTGTAATAAATTCTCAGAATCCTATTACTTTCTATATATAATAACATTTAATTGCTTACTTGCTTGTTTATTCATTGATTCATTCACCTTCCTCTGTTATGAATTCTCTGTATGCTGTTGTTTACTTATTTTTTTAACTTGTATATCAATACCAAAAATATATATATTTAACAAAATATATAGTAAATTTTATTTTATTTTATTTTAATATTTTGCACCTTTCTGTGTCATGGATTCTCAGAATGCTCCTGCTTTTGGTTCTCTTATGAATTCCGAATGTTACAGGACAAATGTTGATGTTTAAACAGCAGTAGGTCATCTGTGGTGTGAAGTGGTCTAACCAGGATGTGACTGCTCTTTTGCTGTGGGTAACAGCTTACTTAGAGAGGCATCAGCTCCTTGTCTTTTCTCTTATTCTGCAGCGACAGCCTCTGTCCCCACAGCTGCCTCTCTGCATTAATCTCCATCAGTTCACATAGAACTTTGGATAAACACACACTTGAAGTCACACTCACGTCTATACGCCACTAACTGACGGAGATGCTGCTGTCAGGTCACAGTTTTTACAAACAACATCTGCTGGAGGAATTTCTGTGATATTCATATTAGAAACATAATTGGTTTGATGTGAGTTCAAAAAGGAACTCTTTTTAAATGATGGTTATGTTTTCATCACAAAGTCATGCAATTTTAAAGGTCACATAGCTTTAGTGAAGACTGGAGCTGTTCAACAATGAATGAAGAGTCTATGGAGTAACATACAGTTTATTAAGTTTGAATTATTTGTTTTGTTTTTGATTTATGCCCTTTCTGTTTTGCAGCCCATGGCCCTACACAATTTTCCAACGTGGCTTTGACTTGGTGATGGGAGAGCAGCCATCTGATCGCATTTTTAGGTAAGAAAAAAGATCACATTATTTTTACTGTAAAGCTTGTGACCCAGTTCAAAATGAGGACTAAAAAAACTGAAAATATTAGGAAGATGTCTAAGTAGTGTGATGAACAGTGTATACACAAAAACAGGACCAGTTAGTTAAAAGTAATTCCAAAAAAAAGTTACTTCTGAGAAAACAGAACATTCTATTTTATATGACTGCAGAAAATAAGCTTTGAAAAAAAAGGTGCTGACAAGTATGTAATAGGTTTCTGTTGAGACGGAGTAGTTTGTGAAAAAGAGTACATTTATTTTGCCATTTTGGCTAAGCTGACATTTCTTTATTCAGCTTCAAAGAGCTCCTTTCACAGTTTAAATAAAAACTTGAAAATAGAAAAATGTCGTAATTACTTTTAATACAGGGCCACTGAATGCGGTTCCCTACAAATAAAGAAATCATCCATGTACAAAGGCGGGGATTTAGACGATGTTTACCTCTGGCTATAACCGGAGACTCAAGACTAATCACTGCATTGCTTTATGCACTGGAGATGTTTCAATCTTTGAGGTGTATGTTTTGGAATATTTAGCAATGCTAATCCAATTGTAGCAACATATGGTTACCTTCAGTTGCCATGCATAATCTTCCTGTTCTGAATTATTCATAGATCTCATCCATGACATTCCGAAGTCCTTTGATTGTTCAACCCTAATTCGTTTGCATAAATCACAAGCTATTTATTTACAAATCTTAAGAATCAATGTTCTTTCTCATTTGAAAACAACACGGGAGGGCATCTTCTAATTGGAATCTGTGTTATACCCCCAAAAGGTGTAAAATCTCAAATCCCTTGGCTTTGGGCCACCAAACAAATACATTTCATTTGGACAATTAAATGTTTTATTTCCAAACAAACCTGCACGGATGTGACTGTTTGAGACGACTTGAATGAAAGATTTATTTTCAATTTCACACAGCTTTTCCTCATACATCATTGATTTGTGCCATGAATGAATAGGAAAGGCCGTAATCAATTTTGAATGCTTCACTTATTCATTTATTTATCTAGCTTTCAGTATCATCTGCAGAAATGATGTGACTGATATTTGTTAAACTTTTAAAGGGGAACCATAAAGTACAAGAATGAGAGACGGAAAGATGCTGTTATGGTGCAACTAACCGTCAGTATTTTTTAAACATTCTCAAATCTGATTTACTTTCCAATCTGCAAACCATTCAAAGATCGAAAATAAGAACCTTTCAAGCTGAAATCATGGGTTACTGTGTCTGTAAACATCCGGCGCAAACTTTGGTACCCGCATCAATATGTTGAATTCTGCTGCTTGTAACAGAACAGGTTTTTTACGGTTATTTCTTTTCCATCCTGTTCTGAGGTTCTGTCTTTGTTTGTTATTAATAATAATAAAACAAGCACATTCAGTCTTGCCAGAGGTATCTAAAACAAAATCTGTTCAGTTGGATATTATGTACAAATGAATACTCACTTTTTAGATAGATGTGTTTTTCCCTTTTAACTTCCACCTGCAAGGAGGGAGTTTTATCCCTGCCTCAGTGTTTTGTTCGATAATCCATTTACAAGTCATTTTCCTGCAAAACTCAATTGAAACCGTTTCACACTAGCAGTCGACAATATTCAGATGTGTCAAGCTTCACGTTACGTCCCGTTTTTCTTGAATCTGCATATTACAAAATCCTTGGGTGAGTTTTCAGCAGATCTGTGGTTTTCGAAAATATCCTTTTGAGCTGTCATGGAATGATGAAACATCTATGAGTATGGATTACACTGAAATTTCTACCTCCAAAATTTGACGAAACTGTTACTTCAACAGATCAGTTTACCATTAACCGCATATCTGACAAGGAAAATGCGCTGTGTGCACATGAAATGATCCAGGTTTAATTGGATTTAATGTAAACGGTAGCTGATGATGGATGATATAGTGACATAAATGAGCTTGTGGTTACAGTTGATGAGGCTCACACACCACCCAGGTGTGATGAGATTCATGTGGAGAAATCCAGACTGATGAGCGCAACTGAAAAACAAGATTGCTGTGTATTGCAGCATATTGTGGTCAGAATTCAGATGCAATTGCATTTGCATTTTCTAGTAGTTTAAAATTTATGCATTAAACGCATATTTGCCTGTGCATTTTTTTTTCCCACAAGTGACAGTCCTCTTGTTATCGGTGCATTAATAAAGAATGTTGTTCACAGTTGCTTGTCTGTCCTATCCACCAGTACATTTAGGTATTTAACACATCTTATTTAACAGATGTGTTAACAGGAATGGTCTCTCACATGAATTCCTCTTCATATGAAAATGTGCTATCTTTCCTGAAAAATTGCAAATAAAAATTTGATATGCATAATATATGTGGTTATTTTAGATGTTATTAAAAATTCACTAATTTAAAGATGAGAGTAGTTTAATCTCTTTAAATATTTTGCGATTTAAATATGAAATTGATAATTATTTATGTAGTTAGTGAAGAATATTAATGTTGGTGTATTGCTCTCTGTGAGGTTTTAAATTTGAATTAAATAAGCCAGTAAATAAACTGATTGATTGTATTTTGCCTTGTCCAACATCTATAATAATAATAACAGTTATAGAGGAATGTGGATATCATCAGTCTCACTGGAGGCAACTGATGATGAGATTCCTGCGACTGCTTTTATCAGTTCTCAGATGCTGGTACATCCTTGTCCACAGTGAGAGCACAACTATAATTGAAGAGCCTGCATTTGAAACTAAAATAAATAAATTAGGCAGTTGATAGGGGCTTATTTATTCAAACATATAGCAAAAGAGGCAAGTTTAATAGACTTAACTGTGATCAAGAAAACCAATTTATTGCATTGTATTAAACAGCATCAGATGGAGAGTTCCATTCATAGTACACAAGAGCAGGGTAATCTGAGGGTTATCGCTGCTTTTCTCTTTTTTAGCAGTTAATTCAGGGTTTGTTTTGTTCGGCGTAGTATGTGATTCTTGTTTGACTCTTTTTTTTGATATAAATTATTACTTTTATTCAGTAAGGTAGCATAAAATTGATCAAAAGTGACTATAAAGACAATTTATATTCTTTCTATTCATCAAAGAACCCTAAAAAAATGTATCATGTTTTCCATAAAATATTACACTTTTTTTAACATTGATAATAATAAATGTTTCTTGAGCACCAAATAATCATATTACCATGATTTCTGAAGTTTATGTGACATTGAAGACTGGAGTAATGGATGCTGAAGATTCAGCTTTGCCATCACAGGAATAAATTACATTTAAAAATATATTAAAATAGAAGACAGTCATTTTAAATTGTAATAATACATTCACCTTGTTACTTTTTTTTACTGTATTTTTGATTATTTCTGTTTTACTTGCATTGTTTTTTTTGTTGTTTTTTTAATAAATACAGACTTGGTGAGCAGAACATTAAAAAATCATATCAATCTTAAACTTTTTAATGATAGTGTACATAAACAACAACAGCAGCATAAATAAAGTCAGAAAACAGTAAAACGATACTCCTAAAACAGTAACCGCATAATTTATTCATGCCACAGTGCGCACTGGGAGCTCATAAACCCTTAACAAATCAGCAACATTGTTAACTATTAAGCCTCAGTTACCCTAGTTTGGACAACATTTGGATGAATATTGTCAGTCTAACAAGTGTTTTTATCTAGATTCATCTTCATTCACTATTCTATTGTGTGACTAATGATAAAGTGTCATTTTATTTTTACAGTGCAGGTTTAAATCACATCTTCACATGCATAATCCAGGAAAGCTAAAAGTGCTTCCAATAATGTAATCAGACAGTATTTTTGTTTGCATAATGCATCTTATGCAAATAGAATTACTGGGGTGATTGTTTAGCTCATATACATGCAGCCTTCTTGAGATGCATGGGTGGAATAAAATGATAGTTGAGTTTACAGGGGAAAAGCAAATGAATGAAGGAATGAATCAGTGAGTGATTGAATCAATGAATCATTCAAGTGCATCCTGGCTATTCTTCACAGAAGAAGAAAAGAAAAAAAAAGTTCATACTCGTGTCTTAGAGACTTTTTCCATTGTATGCAAGTCAGTGCTGGACAAAACTGTGTTTAAGTCAAAACCTCAGGACTTCTAAGTGAATTGAAGTGCAGTAAAACAGAGCTAGCTTGTAGATATGCCAGTTTTCAATTACTCCCACAAACTCTTTGGACCTTGTGTTCTGGGCATTATTTTACAATGCTCAGTTGCTTTGTTTTTGTAGTCCTCTATGGATATCCACCCACAAGTTGATCTTATCTGCCTGGACGTCTCTCAGCACTAAAACCAGGGGGGTGGGGGGAGTTTTCAAGGTCAGATAAGCATTCCGGTAATGACTCAAGTTTTAAAATGTGCTACCGTTCCAGAGTGAGGGTCAAACTGAAAAATGTGGTTATATTTGATTTTGCAGGGGAGAAGAGCAGGAGTTAGGAAGCTATTTTTTTCCTGTCAACAATCTGTTTGAACCTTTAGAGGGATCAGTAAGAAAACACATAATTTGTTAAACACTTGCTTAACTGTGCAGGGGCAGATACAAATGAATAAAAGACTTTACATACATGTGGGAGTCTCTCATGAGGATGTACTGTATGGACTTTTTTTTCTTGTCAGAAATCATTCAGCGAAAATGCATGTCTATTTTTTTTTTTTTTTTTTTTTTTTTGGTGAAAATGTGTCATTAGCTGTTACCCTTGACGCCACTATTTTTAGATTCCTACCCAGAATTTCAATTTAACCCTCATGGATTCTCGAGAGAAAAACTTTTACTTTCTTTTTATAAATTGTAAAACTACTGTCATCCAAATGCCAATTTTCTTGTCTCACAATGTAGTGTGTCTCACAATGCAGCAGCCTGTAACAGGCTGAATGATGTAAAATATGTTTTTTTGGTAACATGGTGAGACGTTTCTGAAAATCTGAAAACTTTGCTTTTTTTTGTGTTTCAGATTCACATACACTCTTGGAGAAGGCATGTGGCTGCCACTTAGCAAAAGCTTTGTCATTCCTCCAGCTGAGCTGGCCATCAACCCCTCTGCTAAGTGCAAGACAGATATGACTGTCATGGAGGACGCAGTGGATGTCAGGTAGGAGATGACATTTTCAATCCTAGCATGTTTCAAAGAAGAATAGCTGAACATGATGACATGTTGAAATGCATTAGTTGATAGCTTGCCTAAAAATTTCAAAGGCAAATAAAATAAACATTAGGGCTTATTTTAAAACCGTTTGGACCAATCCTCGAGCAGCCTTCCAGCCGTCAGATTAATATGTGATAATTGATCCTTCACTAAACCCTGTCTTAAAACTTGTTACCTAACATAGCAACTGTTTTTTATCTCTGTTTCGTGCTTTTTATCTTTTTTAATGTAAGTCTTTGAAGGTCCAGGGTGTTAGAAAGTTTTAAACTGAATTTTACAGAAATGTATCATTTTTCCAAATCTTTAAATAAATCTTAAGAAGTACATGCCGCATAACATCAGTAACAGCACCTGCATTTAATCCAAATCAAAATAAAATAAAATAAAATAAAATACTGAAAATAATATTTTCTTACTGATTCGGGCCAAAATAGGGTCGATAATAAAGATTTCATTCTGTAGTTACCACAGTAAATATGTTGTATGAACGTAACTGTGCAATTTGACAATGTCTTTTTCTCATTGTCTTTTTTACCACTGTTAACACTGCACTTTTCATGTAAAAAGATGTGCTTTAAAGCTTATTCGAGAGAGTAATAGTAACCAAGGTGGGCAGAGCTTAGCAAAGGGTCACTTCTTCCTCTTTGGATGCTGTTGACTAAATCCATTGCTTAAATAAAAGTTGAACTGTATACATTTTCCTTTATATTATTCTTTCATGCCATATTTCACAAGGAGATAATGATATAAATGTGGTTTCTGTCAGACATTACATGCACTTGCTAGAAAACACTCTGGTTTCACTATAGTTAAAGTAGCTAAACTTTACAAAAAAAAAAAAATCTTCAAGTCAACAGAGCATGACAAATTAAAGATTACTGATCTAGGATGTCTTGGGTGTCTTTAAGTTGACTGGATAATTACAGTAAATTACAGCAACATGCCTGTTCAGTGCCTGTGGTTCCAGACTTTTAAGCTAAAAACACAGAGGCTATTATGTGGATACAGTTGAATGCTTTGTGAGTTAAATAAGGCTCTAAAACACTTGTGTCAAGATCCAATTGTGTCAGTTATGTCATCTTTACCTTTTAGTTATATCTTTCTTCAGAAATCCTGTTGAGAATCTTATTTTCAGTATTGAATGTAATTGCATAGAGCCTATATTGATTTAATTTAGCCACTATGCTTGACATTATTGTTTCAATGGCACATCTTGCGAGTTGCCAAATGTGAGGATGATTTAATAGTAAAGGATTCCACTGAGCTTCTTTATTGAACTGCAACTTTCCAACCAAATGAGGTGACTTGTATTTTTGTTTTATTTATTTATTTATTTTTGTAAAGCCTCAAAATTGATGTGGCTTGACATTATCCAGACCTTGCAGGGACTTTGAATGCATTGCCAAAGGGCACATGCTGATTTGATTAATTTGTTTTTAACCCAAAATTGATTAATCTTGTGATTAGTCTCACACTAAATTATCATGGTAGCTGGTGCTTAAAGGAACTTTTAAATATTTCAGTGCTCAGGGCCTTAAAGGCAGTAAAATGGAAAAGTTACTTTTGGAAATTCAATTATAGATATGGTTTTGTTCATAAGAAATAATAAAGTTGGAAATAACCTATAAAGCATGCTGCTGTTATCCTCAGAAGAAGAAAAAAATCACTGTCTGATGTTAATTAGAGGAGGCCTTACTGTTAAAGTTGAATCTAGTTAGTAATTTCTGTCTCTAATTAACTTACTGCCCATGTAATACACACACACATGCAGACATACATACTTATATACTGTACACACACAGTTCATTTGTTTCCATGGTTTTTCATTTGGCTGTTATTGTTTTTCTGCATATTTGTTTTTGAAAGACTTGTTCATGGAGGAAAGTGAAATCTTAATTTTTATTCCTTTGAAAGGTCCTCTAAGTGTGTCCTACTGATCTCCCACAGAGTGGCTAGCTTCACAGGGTCCAGCATAGAAAATTTGGCAGGCCATGTGGTCCCTTGGCCCTGGGCTTGCTGAGTATTGCCTCAATTCCAAGCGTTTTTCAGAGCACTGGAATATTTCGAAAGTAACTCTTACCATGTT
>JAFVLL020017405.1:0-50439 GCA_021397915.2 Tor tambroides
ACTGAGTTGCTCTTTCCATCTGAAAGGGAGAAAGAGGGCTCTTTCAACTTCAGACGAGGGGGCTTTGAGAGTGTCCCACTCTGCTCTCTGTCCCCAGATACGGAAACACACCACAGAGGAGAAGACTCTGTAGAACGACACCGAGGCCAAAGCAACCTAATCCATATAAACAGGGCTGAAATGACACTGATAGGATTCTGCTTATGGGCTTACTGGGTTGCTTATTAAATTAATACTTTGAAGTCCTGTACAATGACAAGTTTTATGAAGGGATATCGCGCTTTTATTCCTTCAGCATCGACAATTAAATCAACGGAGTGAAACGTCTACAGGGAATGAGGCGTTTCATTTGTTGTGAAAATGAAAGTGATTACCAAAAAATGTCAGTTCCCAAAAAAATAACAGGGAATTTTGCAATTGTAATTATCAAGAAGTTTATTTATTAATTAAACATTGGTGCCTTTTATCATACAGCGGTTGCTACTTTAAAAAAAAAGCAAGTTACTCAGTGTTTTACCGTGGTAAAAACATTTCAGATTTTAGCATTATTTACTCGTGTTCATGTCATTCCAATCATTTATTGAAACACACACACACAAAAATACTATTTTAAATATGTCAGAATGTTTTTTTTTGTACACACAAAGAAAGTCAATAAGATCCAATTTCATTTGGACCAGAAAGTTCTTCACAATATTTCTTCTTTTGTGTTGCACGGAAGAAATGAAGTCATGCAGGTTTTAGAAGGACATGAAGCAGAGTAAGCTAAAAATAAAACATCCACAGGTATGGATGTTTGAACATGGAGTTTCTTTCATGGAGAAACAGCTAAATCTACCAGATGACTCTCTGAATCTCTGTTCTCTAAGATGTGAGGAGAAAAAAACACCCTGAGGTTGTGCTATCAAATAAAGCTCAGAGGGTTACAAAAACATGCCTCTGGCTTTAAAATGCCGTTTCACACAAACTCTCTGGCTTATACACACACATCGTCTGCCTGGCAGGAGCGGATTAGAAAAAAGTGTTTCCAAAACACATGCTGATGATGGGTGAAGGAGAGTTTCAAGCCTTTACAAACACAGAGGCGCAGTGTTTAGCCTTGTGAATGGTGTGATAGCTCTGAGTGCTTGAAACTAATACAATCACTTGCACAAAACACACAATATGCAACCATACATGCACCAAACTCATAGGCATGTTTCCTGTGAATATCAAAACGAGAGATTCTACTCATTAACCTTAATGCTATGTGAGTTATAGAAAACAGCTAAGCTAACCAGCAATGTTTTGAGCCTTACTGCCTCCACTGCCATTGCGTGTTTCATTGTTCCTGCACATTAATAATGAATACATGCCTGCAGCAATGCCCAAGCTTCCTGAGGGACATTGAGAGAGAAGAACTAGACTCCATCTCTTTACATTATGGTCTTGAACTAACAGGACAGAAGACAAGATGCAGTACTCAGGCTCCCTTTATAGGCTAACTACACCTGTATGTTGAAATACCAACAATTCATGGCTACATATCATGAAATGTTGACATAGAACACAGTGTTGTTGTAGCTGAACTAGTAGAGCATGGCACAACAAGGTCAGTTTTTTGACTGCAAGGAAAAAAAGAAGGCTGCCTTATGAGTACTCTCCTGGAGAACAAAACATCTTTTCAAAACAGCTCACCTGCCTGAGCTGGTTTGCTGGTCTTCTAGCCTGGTCAAGCTGGTCTGTTGGCTGATTTTTAAAGGACTTTTGGTGCTTTCCAGATGGTCACCCAGCTAAACACCAGCTTGGCCAGACTGGGAGACTGGCTAGACCAGAGGTGTCTAATCCTACCCCTGGAGGGCCACTGTACTGCAGAGTTTACCTCCAATCCTAATTAAACACACCTGAAGCAGATAATCAAAGTCTTCAGGATTACTAAAAACTTCCAGGAAAGTGTGCTGGCCAGTTTGAAGCTGAAAATCTGCAGGACATTAACACTCCAGGAGCAGGACTGGACATCCCTTGGCCTAGACAATCTGAAAATCAGCTTGACCAGGCTGGGAGACCAGCAAACCATCTTTTTTTCAGCATGGTAAATGTAATTCAAATTTTAAGTAGAACAACACCATGAGCTAATCCCCCTGGAGCAATTTGAGGTTAATGCTTTGCTCTGGAGTAAACTGGTGATGGAATTGAACAAGCAATCTTCAGGTTTCTGAGCCTTAACCACTACACCACACCAACCCAATTCAAGCAAGTTTACAAAACCTCCAAGCTGAAACCTCCATTTCAATCAAGATCTTTCAGTATCAAACAACTATTCATATATAACTCTGGAGAAAGTGTATACTTACGATCTAGGCCATTGATGTAGCGCATGGTGATCTCACAGTGGCCCCACACCGCACTGACAATGGGGTACAGCTTTTTGCCCTTAAGGCCTCTGAAGGCCACTCCGAGGTACTGTCCATCCACCATGAAGCTCAACGTGCCCTCATCCATGTCCAGCACCACCATCAAGGCATCTGGCAGCACAAAGGCCTCTTCTGGCTCCAGGAAGCTTGGGTATGTGGGTGCAGAAGAGGCCGGCCGGTTCTTACTGTTATGGTAGAGCTTGTTACGTCCCAGGTCCCAGCCCCAGGACTCGCTATCACTGCCAACTAAAGAAGTGTAGCCCACTGAGTGCAACGGGGCATCTGCCGTGGCCACGCCCACCACCGCATGTGTACCCCGTTGCCTAGCAGGCCAATGGATCCTCCAAACGTGGAGTCCTCGCGTGTATCCCACCCTTCCGCGAATGCCATCGGTACTCTGGGCAACAGGGTGGCGATGGAAGGTGAGTTTGTCGTCGTCCTTGATGAAGATATTGAGCGAGCGGTCATCCGGGTTCCAGGCATGTCGGAGCTGCTGCTCATTCGGAGCAGGGGGCATGTCCAGGAGTAGGTCCAGCCGGGCTGGCTTGAAGAAATCCGGCCCTCTCAGTTCCCTCCTCAGGGGCCTGTAGGACGGCTCCCCGCGCACGTCTACAGACTTGATGCTCCCCGAGATCTTCTGGCCCATGGCTTGGCCGGTTGGAAAGGGGTAGGGAGGAGGGGAGAGGGATGGGGTGGTGCAATGCAGGGGCTGGGTTTCTGGGGTCTGCTGTTACCTCATCAAAGCACCAAGACGTCAGCCTGAGGCCCCCAAACTCTCATCAGCGTCAGCGGTGGCGAAAGTGCCAGCCTTACTGAAGCCCTAGGAGAAAACACACCAACATACAACGTCATTAAAACAGCATCAAAGAGTCCGCAGGCTGGTTTTATGAGTGCTTCTAGAACTAAAAGTGTGAATCTCAAAGGTGATAAGGATAAAAATGGTAATAGAAGTAAAGGAAGCACATAAATAAGACGACATGAAGATGAGCAGAAAGAAAGGATCATGGCCAACCGCAGCCTGACAGCGTGTGAGAGACTGCCATGGGGAAGGATGCAATAATGAATGCTGCAGGTGAGAAAGAGACACCTTCTGTATGACATACAGAAACACTGAAGACGCACATATTCACATATGACAAGACATGTCACCTCTAGCTCAAAAACAGCCCAGCTTATGTCAACACAGAGCAATACAGACCCACACATACTGCATTTAAAAAATCTTATAAATGATATTCATTCTAAAGAGCTATAGCCACTTCAAACAAACGGTTTGAAACTCTGACATTTCTAGAGATTCAATCACTTAGCAGATGTATTTTAATAAGGTACCTTTTGGAAAAAAAGGGCAATAAATAAATAAAAACAACAAAAAAAAAAACTTGAAGAAAATTGCAGCCGTGCTTGTTTATGCGAAACCTGCTGCCACAAGGTGTGGGTGACTACCAGAGCATTGCTATCTTCTGCAATTTTTACAGCATTATTTTGCAGTTGCTAGGGTCTCCTGGGTGGTTGCTTGTTGTTCTGTGTGATTGCAAGCAGGCTCAAGTCAAAAGAGCCCAAAATCCACATGATATTCTCATCTCTAATTATGGCTTGGAAGTTCAATGTCTCCACCAATGTAAAATTATTTTGATTGTTATTATTTTATGTGCTTTTTCTTTTTTTATAGATAGGGCAGTAGAGAGACCACAGGAAAGCACTATGAGGAGAGAAGGGGACGGGATCAGCAAAGGACCTCAAGATGGGAATCGAACTCGGGTCTCCATATGTGTGAGCGCAGTTGCGCATGTCAATACACTAACCATGAGGCTGTTGGCTATTGTGATTATTTTGATTGTTAATCTGATTGCATAAAAGAGTCATTATCGGTCTCTGCACATTTTCAGGCATCATTGGAGTCTGTAACACAAATGGCATGAGATAAGTTACATGAAGAATATGTGCCTTAATACTGCCTCAATAACTCTAAGTATGAGAATCAGCACTAGGGAAAAAAATGGAAGCCAAAATACAGCATTATTTATTTCTAGGTTCCTGTGAGAAAGGGTGAGAGAAGGAAAAAGAGAGAACAAAAGAGAGAGATTCAGTTCGCATCAGCCTCAAAGTCACAAAAATACCTCCACATTAAAAGCCCATTTCAGAGTGTGCTGGAGATGCGATACTGATGTATGAAATGCTAGCAGGAACTTCCTGCTACAGTAAGTGATGCATGGTCTTTTCCTGGAATAAGAAAGTCTCAGCCCACGAAGCAGCTCTACAAAAAAGACAGTTAGGGGATGTTTACACAAACTGTCTTATTGTGTCCGTTGCATCTGACCACTGCAAAGTATCTAACTGTTTCTTCTGCGCCATGAATGCAGTGTTTCAAAGAAGAAGTCAAAAAGTTCAACTTTGAAAAACAAAGCATAGTGATAAACAGCAGTATTTAGCTGTTTCCATGTGTCAACGTTTATTTCACTACAAAAAAAGCAAAATGCAGCATAGGGAATTTCAGGAATTTCAATTCAAATAAACCAGTGAATAGTTTATCCACTTCATTAATATGAACCATTAAACAAACTGACTCACTAAATGAATTGAATAAGAGATAAAAGAGTGTGTTTGATTATTAGCACGCTACTGTAGCTTGTTAGGCTGTTTGTGTGATACAATTAACACTAAACAGCGTCATGTTAGACTACTACTTGTCAGAGTACAGCTCATTATGGGACAAGCTATGATACTGTAAAAACGCCTCAGCTACGATACCAAAGTATGTAGGCAAGTTAGAAGTGTTGCTTCTTTTAGCTTCTCCATAGCAGTGCTGAATAACACATTCACACTCAGTCAGATGAAAAGTCATCACCAACGTGGGTCACCAACACAAAGGAAAAAGGTCAAACATACTGTACATGGGCAGAAACACATCTCAGACGGTCTCAACCCATTAAGGTCACAGAGAAAGAGAGACAGGAAAAGAGAGAGCTGAATTCAGACGACAGGAAGGAGGGTAGCCAGACGGCCAGACAGTCAGAGCCCGGAATCCTGGGTAAGGGTTACCAATATTAAAGGAAAAATGAATGAGGTCATGAAAGAAGTAGGATAGAATGTGAATGTGTGCGTGTGAGAGAGAGAAAGAATGAATGAAAAAGAGAGAGAGGTTGCTGCCCTAACATGCCACTCACAGCTATCATAACGTGTGCTAGGAGTCGAGGTGTTAGGCTTTCCGTATCGTATTTCAGAGCTGGAGAGGCTCCCGCAGCAGGGCACAAAGGGTTTCACAGTCTTGCTGCCGTGCAGAGGCACAGTAATGTGTTTCATTCAGGTTGTGTTTGGTTCAGAGCGTATACGTCAGTTTAACTAACATTCCCTCATTCAAACCGCTGTAGTCACTAATAACTGTAATAAACACCGACACAAACATAATTACGCTGTTAGTCTGGGAGTTGTAGACAGACTTTTAAACACTGTTCTCACATTAGGTAATTACATGAAGGCTTGTAAAACAAGGTCTGAGAAAAAGAAACACAAAATACACTGACGAGACAACAAAAAGCTTTTTGTGGATCAATTCATTCCATTAAGCACCGGATTGAGCCTGAAAATGTATAAAACTGAAAGTGCATTAGGATGATTCAAAAATGTCCACTTCATACCCACTAATATTTCTATATTTATGTTTACATAAAACCGAGTATTATACCTCCTGTATCAACCATCGCCCAAAATAGCTTGACTTTTAACTTCAACCGTGTTGACAGCTTACAGTAAAAATGAATAAATGAATAAACAGATGGATGGAAAGACAGACAGACGGGCAGATATAGATAGATCGAAAGATAGATAGACAGACAGACAGCTGGTGTATTTCAGTGCGTCAGAGCAGAGTGACTGAGTCACGCCGTAAGACGGTGACCGCATGGCATGACTGTACCGTGCCTTTGAGGCATTACACTGCTGATATAAAATGCCAACGTCAAGCTGAGAAGTGGAAAAAAACAACAACAAAAAAAAACGTCCACTACATCAATTACACTCACTCTCCTCAGGGGTAATGATCCCGAACCATATGAGACACGACTAATGTAACTATAACAACCTCATTCTAATGGACCGCTGATGTGCTGTCTCCATCTGCTTAGCCATGCGAGACAAGACTACATATAAAAGCGGTCTGCCAGGGCCGTACGTCTCCACATGGGAAAATGCCCATTTGTGCTGACTTATCTATTAGAAAAACAAAAGCACTCGGCTGGTGAGCGTGTCGCTGGGATGGGGCTGCTATGGCTATAAGTCAAAGAAAAGCGAAGTAGAAGTCAAAACAACCCTGGTGTAATTGTGCCCTGTGGCTCCTCTGTGGTGTGATGTTTTCAATCAAGCCAAATGTCTTTTTTTCTATGCTTGGAAGTTGTTTTGGGTTATTGAGATTAAGAATAAAAATCGAAACTGGTCTTCAATCTGCAACATTTTTGGATAATAAACATCTTCCTCAATTTGCCATTCCACACTAAAGGCTCTATTTGTTTTGCTTGTCCCATCATAAAGATAGCGTTCTTTGTTTTCAGGCCAGCGTAATTGAATTTTCCGCTGCTGCGTTGCGTGTTTGGCGAACTCCCCAGGACTCAAGAGCTTGTAGCTGTTCTGCATGACTAGAGGAATGATAATATCGCAGACCCCAGGCTGCTCGCTTGAAAGGCCTGAATGCTGTTTTACACAATAGTTAGGTCTGTCCATGCAATCTGATTGGCCGAAAGGCATGTGTTGCATTTTGGAGGACATTTACAGTTGAAATAAAATGGCATGAAATGACCAAGTGTGAATATACCCATTTGACTAAGCAAAACTGACAGAACCAACAAAAATCACAGCGTGGGTGGATGGATGAATGGATGGACACTTGGTTATTTTACTTGGACATTTCATGTGGTTTTATTCCATGACGGATGGACAAAATTGACAAAAAATTCTGTGGAAGTCTATGGGACCCAATACTGTTTGGTTCTTCAAAATATCTTCTTTTGTGTTCCAAAGAACAAACAAAGTCATACAGTTTTCGAATGACATGAGGGGGAATAAATAATGACAGAATTTTCATTTTTAGAGGATTATCTCTTTAAATAATACACATCTGAATCTGTGGAGCTGCCCTACGTGATGTGTGTCTGTGTGTTCACACTGCTTAGCCTACTGGCCATTACTGTGTACATCCTCTGAATTTGTTTATGCTTCAGCACCCATCGGACCCTCAGCAGGGCCTCTTTCTCACACGCTGGGTGGCACACGGGGCCTTGCGTTTCCCTTCAGGAGGGTGGGGGGGGCTGCGATAAAGCGAGAGACTGGTGCCTGGCCCCTCGCCTGCGTTACCCTGGTCACCAGAGACGTGATGGACACGCACACCTCTAGCCACCGGTGGCTTTGATGAGTAGGAACACACATTCGCCATCTGTTGTTTATCTTTGCATCCTCTCTCTCTCTCCATTTCACTGGGAACATCTCTCTTTCCTCTGCGGCTAGTGTCATTCATTTGCTCACACTTTCTGTCTCTTGTTTCTTAACTCACTCCCAGCTGGATAGTCAAGTTAAAACCAGTTTGAAAAGGCAGCTGGTCTAGACTGTTGATTAGCTAGACTGTCAGACCTCAGACCTGATTTCAAGCTAATAAATCATCTTAGACTACCTTAAAGGATTAGGTCATCCAAAAATGAACATTTTCACTCATTCTCATGTCCTTCCAAATGACATTCTTTCTGCTGTGGAACGGGAACATACAAATAGATTTTGATTTTGTTGTACCTGGCTGTATTTTCCATACAATTACAATGAATGAGGACTATAACTTTCAAGCTTCAAAAAAGCAGCATGAATGTATCTTAAAAGCAGTTGCTCTTGAGCTACCTAACAAATGTATATTATAAATCCTCTGAATAAAACAGCTTTGTGTGATGAACAGACCTGATATTTAAGTTGTTACTCACTGATATTCTGAACAGCTGCTCTAGTTCTCCTTGGCACAGTCATGAGAGTTCATTACTAGATCTGTGAATAAATTGTTCATTTCATTCAGGTCTTTTTTTATGAATTGCTTGAATTTTTAGTTTGAATTATTAACTGATCAAATCCTTACTGACTGAATGATCTGGCTGCAGTAGTTAACAGATCACAGGGGGAAATTTTCAATGAATTTTCAGTGAATAACAACCTAAATTTTGTTGTTATTGTATGGCTTTAGAAGATTTTTATACACTACCATTCAGAAGTTCATGAGCAATATGATTTTTTTTAGAAATTGATATTTTTATTCAGCAAGGAAGCATTAAATTGATTAAAAGTGACAGTAAAGACATTCATAATGTTACAAAGGATATCAGTTTTAAAAATGCTGTTCTTTTAACTTTCCATCCTGAAAAAAAAAAAAAAAAATGTTACCACAGTCATGGTTACCATAAAAATATTAAGCAGCACTACTGTTTTCAACATTGATAGTAACGTTTCTTGACCAAATCAGCATATTAGAATGACTTTGATTGACAATGTGACAATCTGAAACTGGAGTAATGTCAGCTGAATATTCAGCTCTGCCATGCCAGGAATAAATTTCACTTTAAAATGCAATAATATTCCACAATATTACAATATTACACAAACTCCAAAATATTTGTACGGCAGTTTAGCGCATAATGAATCATACGGTTCATTTTTATGGTGCTTTTGCAACCTATTGAAGCTTGAAAGTCTCATACTATACAATTCTTTTTTGTTTTATGTAAGACATTTGTTGAGCAATTTTAATTTTTATTCAATTCATAGACCTGCAAAAACCCAGCACACCATCTACAAGTACCTGTTTTTTTCCAGCAGTCCTAACATTGCATTTTTGTCCATCTTTTCTCTCCGTTTTGTTTTCCTCCCTACCCCCACCCTTATCAATCTCCCTGTCCCTCTCTCTTTGTCACTTACACAGACGGCAGATCAGTAAAGCCCATGTCCAGCACTCTATCATTCAGAGAGCACAGGACAGACAGCCGTATGGCCACATGTCCCCCCTGCCTCTCTCCACCTACACAGTCCTAATTAAACAGACCTAGCCCATGGAGACACACTGCCGACACACACGCACGCACGTGACGTGAGAAAAATGCTCTCACAACAGGCATCTGTCGAAGCAGGCCTTGCTGTTTTTCTGTTCAGAACATTCTGGAATAAAGTATAAGCCAACGGCCGTGTTTAGTAATAAAAATTATGAGACGTTCGTGCACACTGGGTATTAAGTGCGAGTGTGTGAGAGAAAGTTCTCCGTACGACATGTCCTGATGGGCGAGATGTGTTCTGAAGTGACACACAAGCAGATGAATCCAGCGATCGCCCTTGGAGCCTGTCACATCAAAGTGAAACTAGAGACTACGAATACAGCCGAGACAGGATAAATGCGAACCTTACGACATCGCTGCTTTCAATTAGAAGTCAGATATCTGTTTACAACGTATGCGCGGCTACTCATAGCAACAAAACCCCCTCGCACGACACTTTACTAATTTTAATTTAACCCACGTCTCGTCTGCACACTAAAATACCAGTCACACAGAACATAAGTATAAAATATTCTCAAACAGAAAGGAAACGACAGCATAAGAACATTCAGGACTGTGAAATCTGGTCACAAGAGTAACATCAAATGTGACAATGTTTCCTAACCAGAGATAAGTAATTTTTCTGTCAATGCTAAGTGCGTTTACAAGCACTTTAAAAGGACGATTTTAGTCAGACTAAAGCAATTCATCCTTTTAAAATGTCATAAAAATGCTTTATCTGGACTGCAGTCGGAATAACAGACATGTAAACAACATGTAAACTTACTTACTGAAATGTGTGATGTGATAATCACAGACAATCAGAACATATATGGAGCAGGATTGGGATTTTCACAAGGATACCCACAGTTTGGGAATAGAAACCCTGACAAATGTCCTGTCTTCTGTTGCAGTTGCTGTTGGTTAGGTCACAAACTCAGATTAGCATTTAAGAGATTGCTTTAATCGTTTTTAGCTTGATGTCATTGAGCCTGGCTAGGACATGGTGTGAGAGACAAAAATATCTCATTCATACTTTACCAGAACAAAACAAGTCAACTTGAAACCTACCACAGACATTGAACATTTAAAACATCCAAACCTATGTGACAAGGATGTGTTACTGTACATCTAATGTTTACTACATGTGGCTATCTTGCCTGTATGTGCTGTTAAGGTTGGCCCTATTCCAATTATCCCAATATAAACCCCTATTCAATTTCTCTGTCTAGCTAAACAAGCTTGTATTACAAACTAACACAAAACTATTATATTGAATAAAGTATGGCATACTGTGTGCATTTGTCACCAAAAAAGCTATTAAACATCCAAACCTACACTACTGTTGAAACACTCAGGTCGGTAAGATTTTTTAAAGTTTACTTACCATGTACGTACTTTATCCATGTGATGGCAAAACTGAATTTTCAACCATTATTTCAGTCTTCAGTGACGCATGATCCTTTATAAATCCTAATATGCTGGTATGGTGGTCAAGAAACTTTTCTTATTATAACCAACGCTGAAAACAACTTTGTGAAGCCGTTCCAAATATCTCCCATACAAGATCCAATTATATTTCTTTCCGTCTAGCAAAACAAGTCCATGTTATAAACTACCGCAAAATAACTGCATGATAAATACCATAATAAAACTCCATTTAATAAAACACTGTCGACTTCAAGCATCTATTTGTCACCAGAAGGCCAATGAAACATCCCAAACCTTTGTGACAGGACCATGCTAAATCTGATTTTCATTAAATGTGACTTTTTTCTGTACTTCCTATTAATCTGTTCCAAATATCTCACAATATAATTTCCCATTCAATTTCCCTGTGCCTATGAGCACAAAAGTCTTCAGGCGCTGCAGTGAGAACATCAGATGCAGCTATGTGCAGGAAGAGTGTAAATATAAGACACAGCCATTGAAGTCCAGGCTTTCTGACAGCCCAAAAGCCATTTATCACTGTGACTAAAGTGTCCACCCCCAACCCAAAACCGGTAATCACACACTCACACACAAACACACACACACAAACACACGCACAAACACACGCACACACACACACGCACACACAGCCTTGTGGCAGATGTGCTAGCCCACCTCCTGTCCTTTCAAACCCTTAAGCAGCACACACACACACACACACACACACACACAAATGCTTCTGGCACTAATCCAGTGGCCCTCTCCAAAGGAGGGACATTGAATGGTTAGGCAAATGGTTGTGTAGCTCTTCACACGGCTAACAGCTGAGCTCTAAGCTCTCCCAGAAGAGCCTCTCCCCACAGAGCAGCTCCAGTCAGCTCTTTCCAGCCCACTGCTCTCAGACAACACACTCAGTGATTAAAGCAGTCCCACTGCCCTCCTCGTCCCACACACACACACACACACACACACACAAACACACAACCTGCGCCCCTGTCCCAAACTGCTCGCAACACACACATGCAGAGATCACTCACAAAAAGGCACATGAAATCATCAAGGTTTGTTTTTGGACTTGCACCATAGAAAATGAACATGATAAGCTTTTGGTACTTTGGCTTAGAAGTAGTGTGGTATTTTAGGACATCTACAGTGGTAATACCATATAAATATCACCTTTTGTGAATACGGTAATTGTTCAACACTGTGGAATATGTCAAATTGGCATGACATTATCATGCTCTTTGGACATGGTACCACTGTACATGAATATGGTCATCTTTAAGCACTATGGAATATAACTATTAACATGGTGTTATATTAGAAAATATAAATATTAGATAAAAAAATAGAAATGTTGCCTGGGCAACTGAAAAAAGTTGAATTACTAAAATGACTAAAACTGAAATAAAATAATAATAATAATAATAATAATAATAATAATAATAATAAAGATAAATAGAAATATAACCAGGACAAAAGCGCAAAAAAATATTTAGACTAAAATGAAACTGAAAATATAAAAATAAAATCTAATGCAAAATAGTATGCATTTTAAAATAGTATATAAATAATACTGAAATAACACAGAAAGAAAGGTATTCCTGTGTATTTCAGGGCATTAAATCATGTGTGTGTGTGTGTGTGTGTGTGTGTGTGTGTGTGTGTTTTTTTTTTTTCTTTGAATGGTATGGACCATAGCAATATTAAGATTTATATCTTTTTGAACTGTAGTATCCCTTACAAAAAAGTACTGTGTTGGTACCATGGTTCAGTGATGGCATTCATGTACCATGGTATTTACATGGTACATCATGATTTTCCAAGTATGTTTTGGTACTTTCATATATCAATTACCATGATAACATCATGTACTATCAAAGCACCACAGAATGACCATGGCTTTGCAATATCATGACTTTTGTTTTACAGGTAAAATTTGTAAATGTAAAAAAGTACAATGGCATTACTACTGTACCATGACACCACCACAGTACTTCTTTGTAAGAGATGCCCCACTGCCCTCAACACAAAAACACACACACAGTCTGTTTCATAAACATTCCCCCACTGGAAACACACAGCCACACGTGCGCAAACAGACACATGCAAATCCACAAGCCGCGCGTGCACACAAACACGAGGGACACAATGAAAAGCATTCAAATCTGCTCCCCGGGCATAGAGTCAGGCAGCGCTGCGGGAACGCTTCCTCTGAACACCAAACCAGAGGAAAGAGAAAGACAAACGATAGCCGTGACGCGCAACTCTGGGAGGAGAAGATCCAGCCGTCCTCTAATCACCTTATCTGATCGTGCACAGCAGCTGAGAAAACACAAGCCGTGGGTTCAGGTGAAAATACTTCTCTTTCCAACCCACACAAGCACACTATCCTTAAGAGCAGGACCCGGGCGCCGTTCCTACAACCCCTCCGTTGCATTCAGGGGTCTCAATCCCACTCCCTAGAACTCAGAAAGTATTAAATGTGTGGAAATCCCAGGTTTAGAAACATCACGGGCAGCTGTAACATCCAACACAAAGAAAAGACTGTATCCCTGCTGAGTATCCTTGCCAGGGTGGATCAAACCTTAATTAGAGGATCAAACCTCTATTAGAGGAATAAAAGACAACGGGGAATGCCAGAGAGCGGTAGCTAGAAAGAAAGAGTGCACATGAGGTAACCCAAACAGCCTAAAGCAAGAAGGGAAGGAATGAAAGATCACAGGATAGTTTCCTCACACAAGTAAACACACATCAAGTTCTTCATTACGCTCAAACACATACAAACGCATGCCGCTTACACCGACCCGGTTGCGACGGTCTCCCCGGCAGAACTCCCCCGTTGTTGCCCGTTCAGGGAAAAAAAAACGCTGGAATAAAGGACGAAAGGAGCTCCTCTCTTTGTGAGAAGCAGCGCAAACTAGTTCTTTCTCTTTTCTCTGCGTCTCCCTGCTGAGGAAGGAGAAAAGAAGCTTCTCCCCAGAGATGTAATCCCCCCACCCCCTCCCTGAGGTTAATCCCAGCCGTGGCAGCCTCCGTCCCACTCTGCACTCCTTACTCCGTCCTGAGTCGCGGCTCCGGCTCCGAACTCCAGCTCGGTGGCCCGAAACAGAGAGAAGGGGAAGGAGAGAGAGAAAGAGGGAGGACAAGGAGAGAGAAAGAGGACAGACGGCAGTGCGAGCAGCAGCGTGAGAGCTGCCTCATGAAGAAAGGCGATCCGCTGATCTCATCAACAGGGACACCAGGCAAACAGAGAGAAGGGAGGACACGCCCCAAACCCCACCCCCGACTTATGCATCCTCCTCCCTACAGTCTTTCACACTTTCGGCTCAGCCAATCAGCCGAGAGCTCCTCAAAAACACGCATGCTTTGAGTCTCCAGCCTGTTACTTCCAGTGCTCGGATATCTGTTTTGAAAGATAATCTGACTCCAGCTTGAGTGGCAACAACTTTATGAGGATTTAGCATTGCTGTGCTTATGTCCGACATTTAGGAAACGTTGCTTAGGAAAAAATGGCCCTATTCAGACAGGACTCGTCTTCCCTTAGAAGGTCAGGAGAGTTGTGTTTCACAGATTTGCTTGGTGATTTAAATCCTGTTCAAATTGGAAAAACAAACAAATAAACAAACAAAGAACCACTGTAGAAATGATGGCACAAATTATATAAAATATGTTTTTGGCTAACTCAAGGAAAGCTAACCCGTCCATTTAGGAATGTATGTAATTATGCTACTTTGCTGATTTTCTGGGTAAACTTGTTCAAAATGGTCGTACGCTGCTAGTATGCAGTATAGCATAAAAAGAAAATTTAATTATTTTAATTCAATAGTAAGAATAGTAAGAATCATTCTTTCCTTAATCACATGCGTAATGTTTTATTTATATCGCATAGAACCCTGGTAATTATCAGAAGGGTTTTTGATATACAGTAGTATGCACACATTCAGACAACAGATAATCTCACTGTAATACATTTAAATAAAAAAATGAAAATAAATACATAAAAAAAAAAACTAAAAATAAAATCCTAAAACAAACAAACCAAATGTGGGTTTCTTTCGTGATTCTTGCTTTTCTCAAAAATACATCAAAATGATATCCAACACAATATGTCACATCAGTAGGTATGTAGCATACATATATTAATTCAGCAGATGCTTTACTGCCATATAGCAACCAAATAGCTATTCTAATCCAGTCAACTGAATGTGCACTGCTTGGAAAAAGAAAGAAAGAAAAACCCTAGACAAGCCTATTCTGGTCTGAATAAATCTTAGACAACATTTTGCTAACTAAACTTGATTTTTACCCACTGTGCTATACTAACCCCACATCTTTAGGTCAAACATTTAACAGGCACACTTCTCAGTCAAGCTCCAGATCTTGAATAAACACCATCTCCCTCCGTCCTGCAAGCCCAGTCAAACCCGAAACACACTCAAATCCCTCTGAGACACCCTGAATGTACTCAGTCTTTCAGGGTGACGTAAGTTCCTGACCATTTCCTCCAAGGCCACACACAAAACCAAAGGTCTGCGGCAGTAAAGAGAGAGCGAGTCGCTCTTGCACTACCCCCTCTCACCTTCTAGCTGAAAACTCAATCAGCCTTTTCAAACATGCTGACCTCCTCTCTGAGGAAGCTCAGTCTGAAAGAAACTCAAGTTGCCATGAAAACATACACAGTCGTGTAGGATCAACTGCACCAGACGTACTTTATGGTGATTTACCTTTCTTCTAAATATACAAGCCACCTAGTTTAACTAAAAGAAGAAACTGTAACTGAATATCCACAAAGGATGGTACTGGTTCCTTTTTCCACCCTCAAGTTATGAGGTTCCTAAATTAATGAGGTGGGTTTCTCTCTTTTGCAAGTCGACATAATATCATCTGCAAAAAAAGTCACTCATATTAACCAGCCACATAATTTTAAATATCATTCATGTCTGAAGCACAAATTGTGCAAATAAGCTACATGTAAAAAATTATATATATATATATATATATATATCCATCTACTTCTGACTAGCAGTGGAGTGTAAAAGTCAGGTTCTGGAAGTAAAGTTCCTATTAATTTTATCCATAGGGGAACAGAATTCGTAATAATAACTAATAGATGTTTAAAAACAGCGTTACTATGTGCTTCAAGGTTGTCAATCGAGGGTGTTTGTTTTTTTAAAGCCACCATGCAATATTATTTCAACTTATTTTTTTAAATAATGATGTCAAACAGTAGAATTCCTGGTGAAAAACTACATTACCCATGATTCCACCAAGAAATCTCGGTAACACTTTCTATGAAGCCTGTATTTATAATACATTATAAGGGTATTCTTAAGGCATTATAATGAATGCATAATGCATTATAAAAAACCTTATAATGTGTTACAAAATCTCATGAATAATCATAACAACAACTATAATACATTATAGTACTTATGTATTTGTGGTTATAACTTTTAAGAGTATGATTATTTATAACACACAATGAACACCGTATTAAATCTACTTCAGTTATAATGAGCTATATCATAGCTTGACATTGTTTATTCAAGATCTGCACAGTACCTTACTACATCCCTTGAGTGCAATGTTTATATATACTGTATAAAAACTAATTGTATTAGTAGACTTAGGTAGGGTAGGTAGAATGTTCACATACTTGCAAAGTATCCTATACTCAGTTTGTCTGTTGAGGAACCATCAAAATAAAGTGTTAGCATACAGTATATTTAGCAGCCACACTAATACTTTCATGATGGCTAGTTGACATGTAGTTGCAAAGTTACTTATCAATAGCTGTCTAAAGGGTGCCATCAAAATAATCAAACTGATATTATATTTTTAAAAAAAAATGTTCAAAGCAAATGTGTCATATTACACATTCATCTGATCTGATATCTGATCTTATGGCTGTTTCAGAAAAAAAAAATACTTATAAGTGGTCTTTGTCTGCTTTAAGTAAAGTGGCACAAGTAAGGTGGCAAGATATGAGACTTATAATACATTATAACTATGAGAAATATAATCCATTGTAACTTAAGTGGATGGATCATGTTCATTGTGTGTTATAAATCATCCTACTCTTAAAAGCTATAACCACAAATAAGTAACTATTATAATACATTAAAACTGTTCTTATGAATATTCATGAGATGATACAACATATTATAAAGTTATTTATAATGCATTATGCATTCATTATAATGTCTTAAGAATACCTTTATAATGTATTATAAATACGGGCTTCATAGAAAGTGTTACCGAAATCTCCACCAATCAGAGAATTGGAACATCCAAACTATGCTCTTAAACTACTTAAATTCTAGTTCTAAACTAAAGGCCGGTCACAGATAAGCACCAATCCCATCAATACATAATGCCCAAACTTCCTGTTTCAAAAGTAAACACTGGGAAGAAAACTGCACTTATCAAGCATCTTGCCTGGAGCCTCTGGTGCAGTGGGGGTTTAATTTGTGAAGTGAAGTGTCACTTCAAATTGCAGCTTCCAACCAAACTCCTACCCATTACTCCAGCTTTATCTTTCATTGTCTTTCTCCTCTCTCTTCTTTGACCCAAGTGCTGTGGCCGGCTGTGTAAATTGCCTCCTCGTTTTCTGCTTCAGGGCGTTTTAACACTTTTGAGCCAGCATGTGGTGGGGGAACAGGAGAGAAAGGAGGGACTTGTGTTAATCTATCAGACAATAGGGGAGACCCCCTTCCACACAGAGATAATGGCCCAGCGGACCGGGAGGGGGGCACCGTCAGAGTGGTCTTTGTATAATAAAGGGGTTTAGGAGTCGGGGGGGCAAGCACACCTCCCGGCGACACACGTGTCACAAACAAAGCCCCGCAATTGTCCGAGCACCAGTGCTGGAGGACAGAGAGTTGAGGGGTGGAAAGGAGGGGACGAGAGGGGAGTCAAAAAGGATGCTCATCTGGCAGTTACAAAACTGCCCCCGGACAGATGGCAAACACGCAAGCGAAGAGAAACGAGAGAATGAGAATGAAAAAAAGAGTGCGGGTCGTGTGGTGACAGATATGATGACACATATTCATAAAGCAGACATTAACAAGCGCGCAAGCTTCAGATTAAAATTACAGATCACACATATACAGATGGATGAATCCAGGAGGAAGCAACTATATCACCCTTCTCTTTGTGTATGACACAATAGCCGCTTACATCAGCATGTGGCGGCACATGGAAACTTTGCCACCCCCCTCTATTCGGGCACTTGGTGCAAACAGACCAGCTGGATCCACACTGATATCATTCACCAGACCAAACACACACAAAATCATCTGCACACACACATTTTACTCAGAACCCACACACAAATGTTTTTTTTTTCCAGGTTACAATGTTTTGTACGTACTGTCAGAACATGTAGCACTACATTTAAATAGTGTATTTTAAAATAAATTACATATAAAATATGTTTTATATATATATATATATATATATATATATATAAATATATAAATGTGTTTTTCATTGTTAGTTCATGACGCCTAATGCAACTATTGTTAAAAAAATATCATAAACTCTTATCAACTGACTTTATTTAAATTTAAGCTGTTGACAATTAAAAATTGATTTTCTGTACCTCTCTGTTTCCATCAGCTGTATTTCTATTGAACATTGTGAGTTCTCTGTTGACATCAGCAGTCCCTTGCCACTCATTTAGAAATGATGAATGTATGCTGGTCCTACAAAATGAACAGTCAATAGTGGTTCACTTCAAAATATATCAAAATATATGTAATCGATACTGGTTCACCTCCAAATCAGATGGCTAATTAGACATCAAATGTTCCATGGTTTAAATGAGGCATATAACCCCCTCTTTAATGCAGACTTGTGCGCTTTTTCTTTATGAGCATGGGTTTAGAAAGTCAGCTTTTGATTCATCACAGAGGCTCAAATGTTTTGAATCATTATTAGTGAGTCACTGAATCATTCATTGAATCAGTTAGTTAAAAGTGAACAAAATTCTTGACCAAAACAAGTTTTAGAATAATTTAAAAATAAAAATATATTTTTATATATATACACACACACATGTGTATGTATATACATATATAAACACACACATATTCATATATATTGGTTACATTTTGGTTTTAGGTATTAGGACAACTTTGATGAAAGGTTTTGATCCACTTCTCAATGAGACTCACAAGTCTCAATAACATTTTCACATCATTTTATTTGTGTATGGTCATTTATTCTTTTAATTTCATTATTTTTACACATTTGCATGAAAAAGCTTCATGATTCAATCACTTAAAAAATTCCAAAAAACCCCCACAGATTTGTTCATGAAACAACTATTTTATATTAAACCTAACTTGTTCTTTCAAAGTTCTTTCCTGTCATAGAACCACTTTGCACACACACACACACACACACACACACACACAAAAGTGAAGTTTTAATGTGAAAGCCCTCACTGAAATCTTTTATATCGAACTGGATCTCATACTGGGCGTCTGTGTAGAGGTTGTATTTCCCGAATTCCCAGAAATTCTACAGATACAGACATAAAGATTTGCACATTTGTCCACAAAAAAAGGAATGTCTTTGGGCAAAGCAAAAAAATCAGACAGGATAAACATACACACCATAGACAGCCAACAAGACAAACCACCATACAAAACACGTACCTAAAAACAGACTTCAAAACACACAGTCTAGACAACAAACACAGGACATTCCAAATAAAAACCTCTCAGGACACAAACCAAAGCGACAGACAAACTCAAACCACAGACACCACTCAAACACATGACATCACCTTCCAGTTGCGAGAAACAAGCTTATTTAAACACTGCTTATACAGACACCGGTCTGGAGATCTGGCAATAAGGGTCAATGCTCCATTTGATGTCTCTCTTAGCTTCGATCCGGCTGTGATGATTCTGCAGCTTCTCATCAATATGACGTCTGAATGTGCAGAGTACAGCATCAGGCTATAAATTTGGGAAGGGAACAGAATCAATGCCTTAAGTGGTGGAGAAGTGGCGCAGAGCTTAGATGGAAGGATGGGGGATAAAATAAATGATACATTTGGCACGACAACCTTCCTCCCTGCCAAAATCTTTCAATCTCCTTCCTCTGTTCCTTATATTTCAGCCTCACTTTAATCTTCCATTTCAGGTACAGCTTCCGTCCTTTATGAGTGTGTTCAATTTCAATTTCCCACCTCTACCATCTGAGGTCTTATACAGCCTTCAAATGATGCCAGAATGAGATATTTACGAGACGAGGACAAACGGACATCTCAGTGGTATATTTAGTTGAGATACACTTTATTTTGTTATATTTCTATTTCAAATAAATGCTTTTTCTTAATTATTCATATAGGAATTTTGAATAAAATTCATCACAGCTTCCCAAAAAAATAATTGAGCGCCAATCAGCATATTAGAATAATTTCTGAAAAATCATGAGACACTGAAGACTGGAGTAATTTTTTGTGAACACAATAACTATGACATCTCAATGAATCAATCATCCTTTTAATGAACAAAATCTCACTGCCGGACTGAACAGGAGGGGGTATGTTGTTCATTCAGGTCACTGTGTGAGTCAATCTTGTTCACTACAAGGAGACAAAAGAGGCAGAAGAATTATGAATATGTAAAACTGACTGATGACCCACACAATTATATTAAATGACGAAAGGACATAATTGAAACAGCTAATATTTAAGCTAGCATTATGTTTTTTTTTTCTTGTAGCATGATAAATGTCATGCCTAGCAGTTAATGGAGGGAAGAAATTACAGATCTGCTTTGTTGTGACAATGCTAATGATGCTAAAACACTCTTTCAGAAGTCCATTAGTAGACTTGAAGACACACATTTGTAAAATAAAAAGACTTGTTTCAGCCACAGACATGTTTTGAATAAATCAGCTGTGTGGAAAAAGAGTTACTATGAATAAATGTGAACAAATCTTCTTGGTGAACTGATTCAGAAGATTCGATTCACTGTGATGAATCAAAAATCACAACCTGTGTAGAGAATCTTAGAGTTTACAGCATTTCCTCCATGTCCTTTCATTTGAGGTCATGTCCTGTCTAATCTAAGTGTCTTTGTGTGTCATAATGTCCTTGTCTCTTATTGAGGTCCAGAACAGTGACAGTGGGGGTCTCTGTCTCCGTGACTGTTTGTGAGGTCAGGGGAGGGCTAAGAGGTCAGTGTTTAATCAGCTTAATGGCTTCTTGTTCATCTCTTTTCCCCCAATGACCACTGTGACCCCCATGGCAGCTGTTGATCTTTGTGTGACCCTAAAACCACCCACAATAAGATGATCCACCCTGTCCCATTTCCACCTCCACTGGCCCTAATACCTCAACAAACACACATTTGGGTTAATTATGAGGATAAAACTTACGAAGCCCCACATGCACTCAAGTGGAATGGATGAGATTGGTATACAGTAAAAGTTGCTCTTTCCATCAAAGCTGCACATTTAATTTATGCGAATAAAGGGAATATCACAAAAACAATTTGCAAATAAAGCAGCACTTCCATCTCATGTATTCAAGAGAACAAAAACAACTTTCAGGCAAATTGCCGTAAATTAGAAATAGAAATGGAAGCAGTGGTCACTAGGGAATTCACTGTGGGTCTTGTATTTATAAACATAATAAAATACTTTAGACACATTAGAGTACACAGAACATGCAAACATTTTGTCGAAATTCATGTTCGGTGGCAGATGTCTGGAGTGAGAATGTGCCAGACAGTTCTGGGAGATGCTATTAGCCATTTTGGCCAATCAACTGCCAATCATGAGCAGAGCAATGTGTTTTCTTAGCTTTTTTATTGAGTGAATTCAGTCACTTTTCTTCCTAAACTTAACGAACCATCACTGCCATATAAGTAGCGGCCTCATCAAACCTCTCATTTACAAAATTTGTACCATTTTTAAATACTTTTTGTAGTACTGAATTAATTATAAGTACACACTCCTGTTAAAAAAATAAAAATAATAATAATAATATATAAGTCAGCAATTAAAAAATAAAATAGTTAATTCAAGGATGCACTAAATGGTTGCTTTTTAAATTTTAAATAGATGCTTCTCTTTTGAACTTTCCTTTGATCAAAGAATAAAGAATCCTAAAAAATGCATCATGGTTTCCATAAAAAAATATTAAGCAGCACAACTATTTTCAACATTGATAATAAGAAGAAATCAGCATATTAGAATGATTTCTGAAGTATCATGTGATACTGAAGACTGAAATAATGGCTGCTGAAAATTCAACTTTGCTATCACAGAAATAAATTATATTTTAAAATATATTAAAACAGAAAACAGTTATTTTAAATTGTAATAATATTTCATAATATTGCATAATATTTCACAATATATATATATATATATATATATATATATATATATATATATTTTTTTTTTTTCACTATATTTTAAATGTATTTTCTAAGAAGGCAGCTTAAGTTAACTTTTTGGAATATGTTTTGTTCCAGAACGTCTGTAGGCAGCTCTCTAGGTTTTGGAACAAAGCAGCTCTGTGCCCTCTTCGTAACCTTGCAATAACATTAATTCAACTTAAGAACAGAAACAACTCTTCTGTTCCAGTCAGGCATTGTTAAGGGCTTATCAGACCACTAAACAGAACCTGGCTAATTGGCAGAATGTGTGTTTGTGTTATTCCACTCTCCTTTCTTTTAGTGTTATCACCACAAAGGCTCTGTTCTGTTTAAGCCAAATAGCCGGCATGTGTTGTGGGTGTCGGGCCCTTGTAATTCAACCCTGGGCCCTGAAATACAGAGAGTAGCGGATGGGATGGCTGATTTGCTAATTCTATCTGCTGCTACTTCTCTCTCTGAAATATTCAGAGACACAAGGGCTCCTGTTACCTGCCCGGCCAGCAGACGAGAGCCTGCGGATCCACTTTCCGACCACAGCATCTCCAAGGGCAACAAGTACGGAGTGTGTGTCGGCATGTAAGAGAGAGCCCACATTTGTTTGCAATGGTATATGCATATGCAGAAGGTGTAGTTTCCTCTCCTCTCGCTCTCTTACAAATGAGTGTGTGTGTGTGTGTGTGTGGTCACTGTTGGACATTCTCAGAGCCCTTTGCATTATTTATTGTGCTGCTCCAGGTCAATATAATCAAAAGGCGCCCGATATGTTTAGCTTACTCTACAAGCGACCATTTTGAGGGACACATGGCCTCATTTGGTCTCATCCGGCTTTTATAAAGCAACACTCCTCAAAGGGCACAAAGGGACATACTTAAGGGTCTCCACAAAAAACGGGAAGGCCAAACTGCCTCCAAATATTACTCTAGACACAAGACAAATAAACTCAGAGTATTCAATTCTGATCGGTTACCAAGTTCCACCCAGCTGTATTTCATTAGTTATAAAAGAATAAATCAGAAGTCATTCCTTTTTTGAGAGGCCACATGTAAAAATTTACTTCAGGTTTTCACCTCTTACTAATAAGAAAATAAATGTTTAAAAGCACGTCTGAAAAGCTGCATTCCCTCCAGAAATCCATCAACCTCATGGTACCAAAACATATAAGCATACCTCGATGGTGGAATGATCTTTCTAACTCCTTCAGAACATCTAAATTCTTTTCTCCTTTAAAAAGAAAATAAAATAAAAAACACTGGAAAAATGTACAGCCAGCATGGAGATCAAATGTTATTCAAAAAGATTCTGATGAAAAGGCCAAAATGCTAATGATGCGCAAAAACATAATAAGGGCTGATCAATGAATACACACTTGCATGCTCATTGGACACAGTGAAGCACAAAAGGCCTGATTATAGACTGAGCTTGTCACGGTCAACCTTTACTTTCAATAATCAATGTTGCTCTCATGGGAATGGATGGAAGGTGATTGTCACTCCAAACAGCATGGCTGGAGAGTCTGCCGTGTCTGAGGAAGACACGTACTCCATCATGGTTAAAGGAATGCACATGTAAACAAACAAACACGGATCAGAGATCACCAAAGGTCACATGCCTTCTTGCAGGTCAGGTTGAAAAAATGAAGAGAAAACATTTATGCATAAATTTTAGCATTTGCACCAGGGGGGAAAATAAGGTTTCAGTGGTGTATGAGCCTAAGCTGATACTTCTTAAAAATATAATTGTCTTATGGGAGGAAGTGAGATTGATGCTGACAAATTAGTGTTATTGTTAACTAAAACTAATAAACATTTTCATTTACTGAAATAACACAGGTAATGCTTTATTTTAAGGACCAGTACTCTCTATTAACTAATTGCTTATTAGCATGCATATTACTAGCATATTAGCTTTTTATTAGTACTTATAAAGCATATAGTAATGCCTTATTTTGCATGATCATATTTTAGGTCCCTTAATCCTACCCCATACCTAGAGTAAACTTAACTACTTTATTAACTATTAATAAGGAGGAGTTTGTTCAGGGAAAACTCTTAGTTGATCGTGAATATGTGTTTCCTATTCCTATTTCCTACATTTTGCTTTGACAACTAAAATTAAAATAAGTTAATCTGCTAAAACCAAAACTAAACTAAACTAAAATCTTTAAAAAATGATACAAATATCAAAAGCACATAAAATTAACACAACAATTAAAATGAAAATTGAACACTAATCCCAAATATTAATACTATATTATCTAATATTAACACTAAAACAACACTGTGTTAAAATAACACTCCTTTTTAATTAAAATAAATACAATTGTATCTCTTTGTCAGAAGATGTATAATGATTAGTAACAGAGCTGTATTTGGCTGCTTTTCATTTTGTGATTTCAATAAGGTACTGAAATTTGCCTCAGACTAGATGGAAAGATAATATTTAATATGATGAAGCTTTTTTAGCAGTGGTAAGGAGAGAATTTAAAGCACAACTGCTGATTTGTACATTCATAAAAGGGAGCGTATTGTAAATCTATGTGAAGGTAAAAGCATCAATATGAGATGGCTCCACATAATTTTATGGCTTAATTTTAATGTAATTGACTTTGATATGTTATGAAGCTATTCATCTATAATTTGTTTTGTAAACCAGATGGGCATTTGCAAGGAAATGTGTGTGCAGGTAACAAAAGAAATTCATTAGGCTCATAAGTTAGGGCTAATCAATATGTTCAAAAATCATTCAAAATTTCACACTGAAGAGAAATAAAGGGAAATAAAGGATCTCGTTTCCATCATGACCCCGAAACCTTTGCGCAAAGAGTTTTTTTATGTTTCCATGACAACTGTAAAATGATGGCATGGAAAGATAGTAGCACCATGCATGGCGAGAATGGCTTCCACGATTTGGAAAGATAAGTGTGGTGGAGACAGCAGTGAGGGAAAAATATGAAGACCAGAGGCAAAAAAGTAGGCCAAATAAAGAGCTAGGTATAATAAGTGCACTACAGACGTCTCATGTCGCCTCACAATGGCAGCACTCCCCGCCGAACAGGTCTGTCAATTCACTGCTAAATTTCCCAAGGGGCTCTGCAACAGCGCTCGGCACTTCCAGGCCCCTGGTGTGTGGAGCGCTGGGGGTTTGTGCATCGTCTGCTCTACCTGAATTTACCAATGACGAGCACTGCGCAAACTAGGTCACGGGGTACGGTCAGCGACATAGGAGTGCTGATGACTCCCCTGATAGTACGACTGGGATAAAAATGCAGGTTTTGTGGCAGCTTGATAGCTGTGTTTCTAACCTCTTGTCGTCTCATTGTAAGAGCTTCCTATTTTTCTGTGCACTGTATACTCAAGAGGTGTCAAACGCAACATAATGCTGAAATATAAGTAAGCTCTGTCAAAGTGTCACAGGCTTGTAAAATGCAACAGAAATTTAGCACAAAAGGACATTTGGTTCAGATTTTTAAGTTTACTCATGAAGAAGGGTTACTTTAAAAATGTATGCTACTTTTCAGAAATTTGGGGTCAGTATTTATGTGAATACTTTTATTCAGCAAGGATGCATTAAATTGATCACAACTTTCCGTTTAACAAAAAAAAAAAACCCTACAAATAAAATGATTTGATTTCTACAAAAATATATTAAGCAGCACTAATTTTTCAACACTGACAATAAATGTTTACTGAGCACCAAATCAGCATTTTAGAATGCAAGACGAATTTTACAAGGTATGTAATTTTCTTAATCGCAAACACTCCTTAGACAATAAGTGTGTTTACATGTACAACAAAACACTGATGACTATCAAAAATCAGCTCATTGTAATCCAGACAACAGTTTACATAAGATTATGAAATTGTCTAGGGTTTCTTGGTTTTGACGTCAACAATATGTTTACTGTACATGACACATTGTTGGGCTATTAAGAAGAAGCAAAGTATAATCGTGCATGTAAACACTAGTGTTGGCATGCTGGCATGTATACTTTTTGATAAAAATATCATATGAAGGGCTTACTTGAAGCTATACATTAAACTCAAATATTAGAAATCAATACCTGCCAAGTCACAAGTCATTTCAAAGAGCATTGCAGGCATAAAGGCAAGTGTGTAAATCCTTGTTCATTGATGGAAAAGTGGGGAACAATAGACAAAAGTGCTGCCTATGCAGCATGTCACATTTGGCAAGCTCCTACACTGATGAGAGCACTTCATTTCTTTCCTATAGCAATTCCCATTTTCATGAAATGTACAGGTAACCTGATTGAATCTTTTTTCAATCTGTAACGGAATACTGTAACCTTTTTAAATTACATTACGTCATTCCAAGTATCCTGTTACTTCTCAAGTATGGGTTTATCACATTGTTGCATGTATCAAATAACACCTTCTTGAGAACTGTAAATGCATGACCATAATAGCTAAGATAACGTATTACGCATGAACTAGCAGGTGGGCTAGCAGAGAACCATCTGAAGACCATTCCCCAAGCCATTTCCACATCCTCTGCAGGTGAAAAGGACTTGAAGAGGGTTATTCAGCAATGAAATGACACAGCCTGACAATTTTCCTTTGAGAGAGTGGATATTACTGTTCCTGTTTGTTCTCACCTGCTACAAGCCTAGCATATTAGTTCAGCCTTGACTTGAACTCTACTTACTTGACTCTTGTGTTTTTTTAATGAGCACTATGTGAATTGTTTAACTCATAGGAACATGAATACTTAATTCAAATTAATTCAGTGACTGAAAGCAACAGGAAATGTTTGTATGTACTAGGGAGAACAGACCGTGAAATCCTGATTTTACCTTTCTTTCGATTGCTTTTACATTCTCTCTCCATATCCCTATCTCAAGCTCTTCTCAGTCTCTTTTACTTGCTTGATCTTCACACAAACTGACAGCTATCTTCTCTCTCTCTCTCTTCCCTGAAGCAGAGTAGCGTGTTGCTAAAGGTGACCCAGCCTGAAATCAATAGGTGCTGCCTGAATTAGTCAGAGACATATGAGGTGGACTGTAAGCCGAGATTCAGCAAAGCTATCGGCGCAAACAAATGATGTGATCGTTCTCTCATCCTCTCGTTTTCTGTGTGCGGGAAACCACTGAATGACGCCATCAAAAAGTTAAGCTTAAAGGGATATTCCATCCAAAAATAAATTCTGCCATCATTTTCTCACCCTCAAAGCCATCCCAAACCTGTAGTGCTTTCTTTTGTGGAACAAAAAAAGAAGATATTCTGAAGAACGTTGGGAACCAACCAGCATTAGAGCTCACTGATATTCATATGGACACAAAAAAACAATGAGACATTTCTCAAAATATCTTTTTTTGCATGTAGCTATGTAGTAAAGATAGAAAGTCCTACAGGATTGGAATGACATGAGGGGAGTAAATGATGACAAAATTTATCAATACCGGATGGGATGGATGGATGGATGGATAACAAACAGAATGACATAACTATAGATAGAATTATACCTACAAACATCAGAGGGAACAGATGTGTGTGCTGACAAGCATTAGTGTGTGTGTATAATCTTTGTATCTGTGCCGTGACTTCCATTGAACCTGTTCCAAGTTTAATTTAGCATATGATTTATTATGAAAATAGCTTGAATCTGAATCGCAACATCTTATTTACCACAAATTATCAGCTGCAGGTGCATCTGAATGAACACACACACATAGACAGGTTACAGAGATGAGAGCCAGACATTTGTACATTGTTCTTAAGATCCTGGTTCATTTCAGATTACATGATAGGCCTTCTTTTTTGAACCCCTTTCTCACATCTATTTTTGTGTTCCTAATTGGGAGGAAAGGTTGTAATCCTCCTTACTCTCACACAAAACGTTAAAGATTTAGGAGTCAAATTCAGCCCAGTCTGCCAGGTGAATGAGGGCCTAATAAGAGCCTCAGTTCTAAATTTAGACCTAGTTTACAGACACAACAAGACAGTACACAATAGTACAGATATCTACTTTGAGTAGCTGCAAAAATATCACATCAGTCAGTGCTGGCGTATAGGCAAAAGGGGGTTTGACCCAGTTTGTTCCCCCAAACGTGAAAAAAATGAATGAATAAATAAATGAGAGGAAGCGGGGTTGTGCCGCGTTTGGTGAACTCTGCTCACGGCATTGTTAATGATTAATGTCTCTCCTCTTAAGGGCAGCTGCTTCCTGTGTGTGATATCACTCCAGTGCTGGATACAAGTGACGTAAGTGCAACTCAATTACACAGCACAACAAACTCTCAAACACACACACGACATTGATTCATTCGCTGATATAAAACTGAGATCTGTCTACAAATAAATAAATTGGAGCAGTCAATAACACAAACTGACAAAAACGCACATAAAGATGCTCAAAGACATCTAAACAGTGAGCCATCAATAAGGCAAGCAATCACTCGTGACCTTGCAGCAAATGAAAGCTTTGCTGTCTTTATTTGACAGAACACAGGCTCAGGCATCACAGGCGCATCTTTTACCCAAAACAGATGAATGATATAGGTCTACACACACAGACACACCTCATTTAACAGCCATCACACAAAAACATCTCAAATTAGCCTTTCTTTCAGGAACACACTGACTTGCAATGTTACAATACGTATATCATGATAAACAATATTTATCTGAACACCAACACTAAAACCTAATCCCTCTGTCATTTAAAGTTAAATAAGAACACATCTGGCAGCACTGGAAATAGTATGCCTTTATAGACGTAATAAATGAACAGCGCAAAAGAGGTCATATCATGGAAAATCACATTTTTTAGCTTGATAAATAGATTTTTTATCTTTTGAAATTGAAAGCTTGCACATTAACAAAAGATCGACCTCATGTCAACACCGCCTATTTGCTGTTTGGCGTGAAATGTGGCTCGCTCAGACACAAGGTAGTAACAAGGAAGCAGGATGGATGCTTCCTAAACATCTGAAGAAGAAAACTGCTTTTATTCCACATTCCATATAATTAACGATAAGGGTATCCTTCTGAATTATCCCAATGCTAAATGGGAAGTTTTGCAAAGAGCAAACACACAACCTCTGAATAATCATTGTTACTCATTTCACATTTTACATACTACTTCAAGGTAGGGATGCCCACTATGTAAATATTCTGGCCAATAATTATTTTCATGTTATGGCCAAAAACCAGTAAATGGCCAATATTTAATTCCATCCCATTACAGAAAAAACACATGAACTTCACATGTGCAATTTCTGTAAGGGATACTATGTTGTCTAAATAAGTGAAGGAAAAACACTCAAGTAAAAAACTAAAAATGTAAAAAAAAAATAATCTAAAAAATCTATTAAATTAATATTTTAAAGGTAAAATAAAACACTAAAATCAGCCAATAATTTAAGCACCACAACATCATAATGCTCAGAGTGAAAAATAAATATTTATTTTGACATTTGCTAAAGATTACATGATGAGTGTTTTTAAAGATTAACTTTAAAGGGGTCATATGATGCTTTTTTAAAGATCATTATTTTGAGTATTTGGTGTAACAGAATATGTTGACCTGCTTTAATATTCAAAAAACACATTATTTTTCAAATACTGTACATTATTGTAGGTCCTCTATGCCCCGCCTCTCTCAAACGCGTCGTTTTCTACAAAGTCCCTCCTTCGGACAAGCGCAGTCTGCTCTGATTGGCCAACTGGCACAGTGCATTGTGATTGGCCGAACACTGCAAGCACTGGAAATGTAATGCCTCTTTCCATAATCGCAAGCTTCATCTTTCAAAATAAATGTAAAGACAGTTAATAATGTCCTTAGTTTTACCATCAGTTCAAGGTCGAAAGGGGAACAGAGTCGTGTGACAGACACAGTAATGAAGCTCGTATGTGTTTGCACAAAAGCCGCGATTAAGACAGCTGACTCCACCCTCTCTCTCTCTCTCTCTCACACACACACACACGACACGCAAAACTCCGCATTAGTGATGGGAAGTTCGGATCATTTTACCGACTCGGACCTTTGAGTCTCGTTCAGCAAAATGAACGAATCTTTTTTCGAGTCATTTTGTTCATTTTAGCAAAACATAATTAAAATGTTACGTGTTACTTCCCTAACACATCTACTACCTATGCAAACGTTGATCACACTGCAAACTATACAAAAATTTAATGCTATAAGAAACAGAAAAGATTAATTCATTGTTTACCTGGGTCTTTAGATTAGCTCACCTCACCTCTTATCTGACAAGTCTTCGGTTTTGAGTCGTTCGTTCATCACGTGACAGCCCCCATATACGGAAGGTGTGTTCGACTTGAAGCAGCGCTGCACAGACCGATCGGTGGATGACATCAAAATACCGCGAGAGCGATTCGAAAGCATAAGGAGCCTTCCGGTCTCTTATAGCTCTAGCGGTACGTCATCCACCGATCGGTCTGTGCAGCGCCGCTTCAAGTCGAACACGCCTTTAACCAATACAGTCTGAGCCGGAAAGAGAATTGATTTGTTCATCTCTCGAGTCTTCGGGTTTGAGTCGTTCGTTCATCACGTGACAGCCCCATAAACATAACCAATGCAGTCTGAGCCGGAAAGAGAATTGATTAGTTCATCTCTCGAGTCTTTCGAGTCGTTCAGTCTTTTGTCACGTGACGTCACAGCATTGGATAGAGAAATTAGTTAATTTACAACCTTCCTTACAAATGGGTGCATAGTTATTATTATCATCATCATCATCATCATTATAATTATTATTTACACTTACAGTTACGTGATGCGTTTCTGGTCTCAAATTGTAGCTTTTTATTTCTTACAGTTTATAAATGTGTGAATTTCTGTCTCTTTTTTTCCATAACACTGAATGTGGTAACAAAGGTAATAAAGAGTTGGTTATTATTATCTCTTTCTGGCTCAGACTGCATTGGTTATGTTTATGGGGCTGTCATGTGATGAACAAACGACTCGAAAACCCAAAGACTCGAAACTAAACTAATTCCAGTACAGAATCTATAGGATGTTGCGCATACGTGACGGAACGAATCACTCCCCGAGACGACTCGTTCTTCCCGAGTCACATTAAAGATTCGTTCAAAACGAACGAATCATTCAAGAACGACCCATCACTACTCCGCATTTGAACAGTCAATAGCAAATACTTAAACTAATAACAAAACATACTTAGTCACTAATTGAGAAGTGCCAGATTGTCATAGCAAATTCAGAATTACCTCCTCTCCTAGGTTCACGAAACGGTCGTCCATAAAATGTGTTGCTGTTCTGTTGTAAGTAATCTTAATGATTCCTAAATGCATCTACTTTCGGAAGGCCAAATAAAGTGCTTTTGCTTTCGCCTAGAAACACAGCGTCTCCCTAACATGGCTGCATCAACACTACTGCAGTTACTGAAACCACGCCTTCTTTCTTTGCGTGAACATTTGGGCGGCATTACGCAAATATTTCCACATCCTGACGTAGACATGTGGGGGCGTGTTTGAATGAGCCATTTTAGGGGGGCGTGGCAGAGTCTTAACTTTGATAAAGAATATCTCTTTGGTTTTGAGACTTTAGTCTTTGCAACTTCAGGGATCTTATCTATGCACAACACTCCAAAGAGAAAGGAAAACTTGAAATCGCATCATATGACCCCTTTAAGATGAATTTTTTGATGGGAATGAACATAAGGGAATGAACATGCACAATTAAATATACAATAAAAGCCAAAACATATCCAAAATTGACTGATACCAAAAAAAAAGGTAATAATAATAATAACATCAGCAGATAACCCACATGGTATCAATATATCGGACATCCCTAAAAGGTACAGTAGCAAAATTATCTCTGTCAAATAGGGTGGAAATCACGAGCTTGATCCGCCTTGTCAATTGAGCCACCAATGACCACCCCAACCTTCCAGTCCACCCTGATCGACCTACATGGCCCTTCCAGTGGCATGGTGGAAGTACTATAAAACTAAGCCAACAGCTATTGCAAGAAACCTTGAATGAATTTATAAGTGGACCCTGAGGAAAAAAGACCACTTAAAATTCTGAAAGTTATTACATGGTAGTTAGGCCACAGTTACTCATAAAAAGTATGTAAATGAAATAATAAGGTGTGGTCACATTTACCCAATGCTCTGTAAAATTTTCAGGCAAAATAAATTGGTATACTATTGGCAATTAAATTTTGCTGAAATATTGTTCATATTACTGCACATTCAAAGTGCTCTAATTAAGACAAATAACCCCCAAAACATAGAAAACAAACAAAAGAACAAATCAGATCTGTTCCTGAGGCAGCTCGCTCTCTTTAAGGTGTATGACACAGTGATTTAAACATAGTTTATTGGAGCCTGTGCCATGTCGTGGCGGATGTGGACAGGTTCTGTCAGGCGTGCTCTGTCCTGTGCCTGGCACTTTCTGAGCATCAGAACCACAATGTATGTCAACATTGGGCTCCCAGGGGGTGAGGCTGCAGAGTGCTGAATGGTGCTGTTTGTGAGACTGGATGGGTGGGATTGGAGTGTGAATGTGTGTGTGCTCAGGGCTGTGTGGTGGCGTGGACTCTTGCTGAGCTTGCGTCCCCCACTGTGCCTGACAGCGGTAGCTCAAACTATGCCTGCCTGATGAGGGAAAACACAGAGCTGAAAAAGCACAGAAAGCTAAAACCAGAGAGGGAACAACTGAAGCGAATTAAAAATATCCAGCCCTTTTTGGCTGGCAAGGTTAAGTGTTTAATAAAGAGAGTGTACTGCATTGTTAGGCACTACATAAGCAGCTATGTAAAACACATGTATGACAATGGCGTAACATATGATCTGAGAAGCGCAGAACGGTGAGTGCTTTGTTTTCATCACAAAGACCAGCCATCCTCTCACTCATCCTGTTCTGCCGTTACGCCTCAGACATATTTAGCGCCGCCGGAAGGAAAGAAGAGCCAGCAGTATCATTTTCCAACCAGCGTGTAATTCAGAGACCCTTTTATGCGTTCTGCTTTGCTTTACTCTACCAAAGAGAGAGAGAGAGAGAAACAGACAGAAAAGGAGAGACTTTATATTGAGAGCCCATCTGTCAGTCTCTTTTCTGAATATGTCCATATAATTCTATTTTATTACTCCCAAAGGGAAAATAGGATGAAAGAGGAAAAGAAAATGGAAAATGAACTGAAAGGAAATCGGCGCAAGTGTGAAACCTCAGTATGAAATTAAAGAATGAGATAAAGAGAGGAATGTTCGCTAATAAGTATTTGGATAACTGACAACCTAAAGAGAGAAAGAAAGGAACAATTGTAAAGACATGGATTAAAAGAGAACATGTACGTTGTATAGCAGAATTGAAAATGATCCTTAGAATCACGGCCTGGCAGCACACATAATTAACTAAAAAATAACTAAAAAATAAACTAACATTAACTAAAAGATAAATAAAAAATTGATGAAAAAAAATTTGATACCTGAAATTAAATTAAAATAAAACACAACTGAAACTAAAATATATTTTCATTACTCCAAAATTAAAATTAAATTAGAAAGGCCAAAATTATTTTTGAAACATATAATTATCATTATACAAGACTAAAATACATTTTTAGAACACTAAAATAAAAATATGAAAGACCAAAAAAAATCATATATTTTTATGAAAAAAAAATAGAAATGTAAAACTACATGATAGAGATAAAATGAACAAAAATAAAGTATACTGAAAAGACAAATTAGCAATAAAATACATTTAAAAAATGCATTAAACTGTTTTCAATTTACTTTATTAATTCAATTTCAATTAATTTTTCAAAACTTTAAAACTCCTTCACATAATTCCTGTCCGCTCTCCTCTGAAACATACCAAAAGGCCAAGATAAAAACTGTAAAAAAAATCAAATGAAAGCTCAGAGAAACAGCATCATCAGCTGTCCTAATATAACCGGACTCCGGTAGTGACTAGCCTGTCTGTTCAGGCAGACAGATAAATGGGCACTGTCACAATGGTGCAGCCTCCCTCCACCCCTTATGACAGCGCATCCGTCAGCCTCACAGAGACCAACATCAAATTATCCAAATTAAAACAGGCTTAGCGCAGCATCTGGCCCCATCCCTAAGGACCCCAAAACAGCTGAGCTCAAAGCAGGCTTTCAAAAAGATGCCATGTCCCCCTCGTAAAACTTAGACCACAACAAATGGTACGATGCCAGCCGAAATTAATCAGGGTTACAGGTCAAATAGGTTCATATGGCTCATTCAGATCAGTGTGTACTCTATTATGCTCGTCTATATCAGGGCTATCAAGGTACATCTGGTCCAAGATCACTGTAAGACGACCTATGTGCAGGAGATGAGGTGAGATAGAGGAAATCAGCTCTGAAAGCATAAAATGGCCTTTTTGTGCTCACTTTCCCATGAAAGTCTCATAATTCACACTGTACATAAAGTGACAACACTCAGTCACCATAATCTAACATCTAAGCGATCTCTGTAGGCCTATATTACTTTCAGCTCTTGGTATGTGTTATGTGTTGGTACTACATGTGTATCTCTAATCTAACTTTGTAATGTGACCTCTGTATACTTCTTTCAGCACTTGGTATGTGTTCTGTCCTATGTTTATTTGTGTCTATTCCTTAAACCTGACTTTTAAAGCAATCTTGGGTGTTAGAAAGGCGATGAATAAAAATTATTATTAGGCTAATAACAATGGTTTTTAAAGACTTTTTTTCACAGAACATCAGAAGTCATGATCTTTTCAAAGAAGAAATGTGCATAGACAGACAGGTAGATAGATAATCCTCAGTTTCTCAGCACAACAAACTCTACATGCTTTTTAAAATAAATTCCCCTTATTTTATTTGAAGTCGAGCCTTTTCTCATAAAGAAAGTGCATTTGAAAGGGCTCTTACCTCACTGAAACAGTTGGCTCCCAACATGATGGAGTCTTGAATGACAAAAGACTTTTAACAAAGTAACAAATGAACGAGAGGAATCCCCTCCATCTCAGTGAAATCCCACCGGCGGCACATTCTCCTGAAGGGAAATACATTTGCATTTTCATAAGGACTCGATAGTCATCCAGCCGACACAATGATGAAGCGTTTATCTGCAAATGGAGAGGGAATGGAGAAGCGAAACAGATAACATGACGGGAGGAATGAGACTATTTAAACTTACACAGAGGGACTGTCTGCGTAACAGAATTGTGATAAAGAGGAGAAACTGAAGTATATTTCAGCCATTCCGTGTAAAATAACAATGGGTCAAAATAATAAGTGAAATAAGATTTCACAATCGACTATGGGAACCGATGCTTGACGCAAACACAACGCAAGGAAGAAAATAATCCATATCTACACGTTTTGTGAGGAAATCAAGAGCGCGAACAAGCGTCGAACAAAACCACGTGCACGCGCGAACGCAGCCACAAAAGATAAAGAAACCGCTGGAAAGCGCGAGTGGCCAGTACACAGGCCTTGACTTTTTTCTATTAATATATAATAATGAATAATTATTATACACAGTTTAACAGTATATATAAAGATAATAGTTCTTTTAAATTAATGAGAATGAATTGGATTATTGAAAATTAAAAACATTTTCAGTCGAGAATGTGTTCTCAAGTAGCCTGTGCAGATCAGAGAGTCATATTTTTCACAAGGTTAAAAGCAATATTTTAAAGTGAAAGTTGACTTTCAGTTTTTAGTTTTGAAATCTGTAGGGTACTCACATCTGATTTGATCCTTAAATGGCCAGGAACTTAAAAAAAAACCTAAAAAAAAAAAAAAACCCACACCTCAAAAGTCTATTGCTATTCCCAACACAATACAAATAGATGTTAGAGTTTATATCTCCCATGATATTAACATGTAAAAGATATCACCATGCCACGTTACTTTTAGATGGTGAATCAAGGCTACATTTTTAGAACAATTCATAAAATGTGCTTATAGTCTGGCTTTGCGAGACTGTCACCTTCAGAGGCCGTTCTGGTATCCGACCTTACAAATTAACTTAAAATAGACCTTTCTGTGGAGAAAAGAAAGTGGAAATCAATGACTTCATGATGTTATGAACTGAATGGAGGATTTTCAGTGTATTGATCTACAGAAGGAGCTGTCATACTGGATATTCTCATAAGTGGATTGCACCAACAAATTCTATACTTGTCTTTTTGCATAATATACAGTGACTTTGCAGTGTGTCTTAATAGGGAGCAGTCATCTGGCACGTGCTTGTCATGTAAGGTGATTTACAGTACAGTCATTAGAAACATTCCCCCTGGAGCAACATGACTTTGAATGCTTTGCCTGATGTGAACACAAAGAGCCATAATATTAGTAACTCAGGTCATTAGTCACTCCTACATGGATTAAAGCTTACACACACACACACTTTTTTCTCTCACCCTGTTCTCAGCGCACAGACACACACACATACACATAAGAGCCTTTATGTCAAAGTGTTCTGCAATCATGTTTGCACAGCTGTTTCCCAGTCTGTTGTGGCAACTTAAAGTTTTTATTTGCAGGATGTTGGAATGATATTCTCCAATATACATTGCCCGAGTAACCTGAGAAGTTCAACAAGGGCATTTTTAATTGTGCTGTGAACTGATTTGGAACAGTCCTGAAATGTAACAAATAATAGCTTTGGAATTACATACATTTCGCTCTTTTTCATGTAAAAGAACAAACAAGTAAATAAATAAAACCGAAAAAACAGCAGCTTTGGCCATGGTCATCTGGCTGTATGTAAACATAGTCCTTTATGTTTAGGCTTTGCTGCCATCCTCTGGCAGCACCGACGAATAACATCAGCACCAGAGACGATGTGAATAACATTTATATTTTTACCCATACACTACCGTTTGGAGTCAGTAATAATAATAATAATAATAATAATAATAATTTTATTCAGTATGGATACATTAAACTGATGCATCAGAATTAAGAGTTAATATATTTTCAATAATATGCAAGATTTCTATTTCAAATCTGCTCATTCATCAAAGAAACCTGAAAAAAAAATGTATCATGGTTTCCACACAATATATGTCTGTATAATGATAAAATAATGTTTCTCATATTAGAATGATTTCTGAAGGATCATGTGACACTGAAGACTGGAATCATGACAATGAATTGGAATTCAGTGAATTGAATTCAGCTTTCAAATCACAGGGGAAAAAAATTAGAAACATTTTCAAATATTATTTCCAAAATATCGCTGTTTTACTGTATTTACTTTCAAATAAATGCAGTCTTGGTGAGTTTAAGAGACGTTTGAACTGTATAGATGGACATAGAGTCCATAAAGTAGATTAAACAGTGATTTCAGGTCCTTTGATGTATTCAAAGACTAGAAAGAAAAAGATATTCCGGTGTTTGTTGGTCACCATAATACCTTCATCTAATATCAACAAACCCAGTTTGGATTTTTATTTTGGTCTATTAAAACTCTTTAGCCTTTAAAAGACATTAGAGACAACATGGGTTTTCCATTGTTTTTTATTGACAGTTTGTACAAAAAGAGGTATGATAAATCACATAACCAGCAAAGAATAGGCCACATTTACCATAAAACAACTAGACTTAAAAAAAAAGAAGAAAAAAAAAGAAATGAAACAGGTGTTGACATACAATTTGTTAGTGTTGGTCATGTTAGACTGCGCAATACAGACACCACACATGAAAATCGCTGAATATGCCATTAAACCTTAAATGAAGATGAAATGATTAATCTAGACCACTGTGTTCAATATTTCTGTCAATCGGTTAGGCTCAGTTAACAGAATGTTCAAGTCTGTCCATTCAGTCCAACATTGACACCAGAATATTCCAAAATCACTTTCTGAAAACGCCTTTTTGAATTTCTTGGTAATGCCATTAAAGTCTCCGTGAGACTGTGAAGTGCATTTATTGAATGCAAACTTAGAGCATCATGCATGTTTGCAAGAGATCACTTTCTAACACAAAGGCATTACGACTTCAGATACAACACAACTATTTATGCACTAATTTGACTAATCCATCAACGATAGTCTAACTATTCTAATTACACTAAAACATCACGCCCGTTTTCCAAAAACAAATTCTTTTGTTTGTCAATTAGAGCAATATTTAGCAAATCGCCGACTGAGATCACATTAGCTGTGACGAGAGTCCAGCATTAATTGCATAATATCTGAAGATGTTGTGTGTATTATGAATAACAAAATCCAATCCAGAGCTTCATTGGCAGCATTACAGATACCGATGACTTAGAAAACCAAATGGACTTGAACTGGACAGAAAAGACACTGAAATGCATGAAAACGCAAAAACATATCACTTCTGCTTATGAATGATGGATGCTACCAAAACCATGTATTTGCTGCTTGAAGAAAGAAAAAAAACTATTCAAAGATACTTACAGGACCATTTGAGGCTCTGTATGGGATCTACCAACATGAGGTTTAATATAATTACCTTAAATGATCATTTTAAGCCCACATGTTGGTAACGAGCTGTCTGTGGAAATGTGGATAACGTCTAAATCATTAACATGAACAGTTTGAGATCCTTCATAACATGAGGGTGTGAAAGTACAGACAACAGTAATGTAAACAAACAAGCGAGATGAAAACACTTGGAAAGAAAAAAAATAATAATTGTGACTCCTTTTCAAGCAATGAGTCCAGGGCCAGAATGAGGAGTGATAAACAAAATGATACATATATATATATATATATAAAAAAAAGACAACATTCAACCAAATGAGTTTCACAACATCCTTCTGTGATAAATCTATCAAACAAATGCAGTCAGTCATTCAAATAATACTACTGCATAATCAAAGGACTTAAGTTATGAACACTGGATATTTGATATGCATACATACAGTATATACACATACAAGAATATCCTTCACTAAAAGTTTAGTACACTGAACTGTACAATAACTTCCAAAGGGAACTGTTCAGCAAAACACTGTCTCGCTTACACAGTAATACTATGCTTTACAATACAAGATCAAAATTGTTCCAAACAGAAAAAAAAACTAATTAAAAAAAGTTTTGCGCAAGCCTAGACAGGCCACAAAGTGCATAAACGGTCAGTCAGAAGCCACTGTTAGAGGAATCGTAGGGTGGGAAACAATTCTGCAGCTTGTATTCCCACTCAAAAGTGGAAAAATGACTATTGCCTTACGACGAATAATGTCGTCACGACGTGGCATGTTGTTTGTAGGCAACATGCTCAGGGTTAGCATTAGCCACTACCATTTAGCCATCGATAAATTCATCTCTGGCTCTCGCCGACACCTGGGATTCAAGTAGAGGCTTTGCAGCAGTGAACGGTGGCGATAAACTCGAGAACGCTCCATCTCAGTTAAAATAGGCCCAGTGACGCAAGCAGGACAACATCTCCCAATTCAAAAATACCACCCCAAAGTATAAACTATACTGATATTAGGACAACGGTATGATCATCGAAAAAACACACACAAAATAAGTATGGTTAAACTTAACATGAACCTAACGAAGAAACACTTCAGTTTGAAGCACATGAGGGGCCACGGATCACGTGACCGTCAATTTAACAACAGCAAATGGACATTTGTGTGCGGACAACCATCTGCCTGTTTGGAAAGAGTGGAAGGTGACCTCTAGAGGAGAATGCTTGAACTAACAAATTCCAGAAAGGCAAAATGTCATCTTTATGAAATGGTGAACTAAGAAAAACATCATTTACAGTAGTGCTATTGTGCCACATCTGAAAAACACTTTCTTGTGCTTCCTTTTTTTTTTCTTCTTCAAAGACCTTCAGTCATTTCAGATCTTGACAGGTTTGTTTTTCTTTTATTTAAAACAATGGCTCAGATAAAATGATTTTTGAAAGAGCTTTTTTTCCAGCCTATTCAGACTTTTGTTTTTTCTTCAAGCATTCTCCTCTTTGATTGTCCTTTCAAAACGGACTTTTCGTAAAACATTTTGAAAAGCATGGACAGACAGCTTTAGCGTATCTGTTCACCATCGCTTATACTTTTTTGAAACGCTCTCCAGTCTGACAGGCTTGAATCCCTCTGGTTCTTGGAGACTATAGCCCCCCTTTGGGGGTCTGGGTTGACAATGCATTTCTAGGATTTGTTCTACTTCCTTTGGTCTAAGCCTGGGACAATCTCTCTCTCGGTCTCCATCTAGCTTTTGCTTTCTCACTCTGTTCGTCTCTCTCCCTCTCTTTCCTGTTCTCTCTCCGTCTGTTAACCATTGAGCAGGTAGACCACCAGCTCATAGGTGCACATCATTATAGCAGTGTTAGGGATCTGTCGGACCAGGTGAGTAGTGAGGCCTCGGTACAGTGCTCTGTAACCCTCCTCCCGGAACACCATATTTAGAGTTTGGAAGAATGAACGATATTTGCTGCCCTCCTCACGTAGTCTGGTACGAATAACCTCTGTCATGGGAGAGAAAAAGAGAAAGAGAGAGAGAGAGAAAGTTAACAAAAAGTTATTTGTCAGAGAAACAAACTTTGGAAGATGACATACAGTGGCATTCAAAAGTTTGATATAACAAAAAAAAGAAAAAAAAAGAAGAAGTGTATTTCTGCATTTTTAAATTGAATACAAACCCTTTCATTCTATATTAAATTATTACAAGCTTGTGGAAAATTCAACTGAAAAATACATTTATACAACTACTTGCATAAAAATGTATACATTTACAAATCATGACTTCGAGGATATTAATGGATTGAGGGTCAACATGACTGTTAAAGAATGTACATGTTAGAGCTGCACAATTCTGGATAAACTGAGAATCACGATTGTTTTTGTTTCAAATAGAGATCACGATTCTTCCATGATTCTGAACTAAGCAAAATAACATGTAATTTACTAGAGGCTATGACAAAATATTGTCTCATTCTATCCAAAAAAAGTTTAAATAATTTTAATTATTTAAATCATATTATTTATGAATGAATGATTCAATGGCTCACACATAAATGCTTCACTTGTTGCATTACTAAATTAATCAGCGTTTTTGAACAAATCTCTTGAATGAATGATTCAATGACAAATGCATTTTTTAACAGTCACTTGTTGCCACCTAGTGGTGAAACAATGTAATCAACATTGTAATCAACAAACATTATTTGAAGCGCCAATTTGAAGTGAAAATGACTTTCAAGTGATTTGCTATGTTTTGATCACCGCCATAGAAATCAGTGTTTTTATCCAAACTATAAACTTTTATCCCAGTACTTCTGTGAATGACATTAAGACAGGTTGAAAACTGTTTGTGAAGAACTGTTCTCCCTGTGTAAGCGGCAGCACAAACGCAGATTTGAATGTTCTGATATGACTTTGTCAAAGGTTTAACAGACAGAGACGAATCGTGGTCATTTAGAAATAAGACCGCGTGGGTGTTTGAATCCAGATCGCGATCTTTTAACGATTCATCGTGCAGCTCTAGCACATGTAGTACAAAATAACCAACAAAGAAACAATGAAACAAAAATTAACGTAACTTTTACAAACAAAAAAAAACCTCACCGTGAGGATAAGCAATTGAGGTGGCACAAGTCTTGGATGTGGCAGCAGCCAGCATCATTCCGACAAAGTCCGAAGCATCTTTTACAGATTCATCTTCATCATCCATGTTAGCGTTGGCCTTGGACTCTATGAGTTTGCGTTTAATGCTTTCATAGATGACAAAGTGGATGACAGTCTCTGATATGCCAGCATAAGAAGCAGACATGCCCCTGTAGAATCCCCGTAACCCATCTGACCGATAAACCCGCCGGACACACTCAAATGCACTCATGCGCCGTTCACCTCGGTTCCTGGAGAAAGACAAACACGTGTGGTAAATGTCAGAAATCTGGTTATAATCTTCCCTCCTTTAATGTCCCCTAAAATATATTTTACATCAAACATTTTGAATGTTCATGTGACACTTGGAGTAATGGCTGCTATAAATTCAGCATTGCCATTACAGGAATAAATTATATTTGAAAAGACATTGAATTAGAAAACTGTAATTTTAAATTATAATAATATTTCACAATATTTCTGCTTTTTTTACTGACCAGACTTTATGAGCCTGATAAACTTCTTTCAATAACATGACAAAAATCAACCCTACACTTTTGAATGATAGTGTAATACAACATATAGTATTACTTACCTGGCATCGAGCTGCAATCGAGTCTTTATAAGCCAGATCGGGTTGGTTGCTGTGATGGCAGTGAACCCTGGGAAAAAGAGGTGTTCCGGATCAGGCTTGGAAGTGATATTGTAAGAGTAACTCAGAGCACAGGACATTCAGCAGGTCTAATGACTCTAAACAGACAAACTTTCCCTAAAGAAACTCCACACTTCAGAGAAGTGCCGTGGACATCTGTAAAATATGCTTATGGCCTGTTTGTTCCAGTTTAAAATGTGAAATCTGAATCTTGTTGACCTCATTTCAGCATATCATACCAATCTCAAACACCAACAGTGTGATAGGGACTACATGTTCTCTTCAAGAATGCCCAGCATTATTAACAGCGATTACTATCTGACGTCAGGGAAACCATTACAGATCCACTAGGCACTTATTTAATATTTTCGGGTTAGAGCCATAAGCACATCTTAGAGTGGCCACAGCAGTAAATAAGGCCTTTTAGCTAAAGCATTAAGCAGCTTTTCATCTATGACAGGACTCTGAAACCAACTTAGCTTTACTTCTTAAATATTTAGTCCTATCCTCACTGAATTAAATAGAATTTTATGGATCAAGTGGAAACTAAATGAGATAAACATCTTTAGAAAAGAGTCTTAAGTAAAAAAGAACCACTATTCAGTTACATAACTGCAGCCAAATCACAAAAAAACTGTTATTTACGTTAGGCAAATGGTTGTTTTTCACAGCATGGGCACTGAATTATACCACCGCTGTGACTGTTGAAATGCATGCCATGCGAGTACTATGCTGGCAAGACTGTGTGATGTGACAAAATATTAGTAAATGACATTAGCACACAATGACTGAATTTATTTTATGTTTGCTGTTAATGTATGTGTATGCAAATTAAGATTATTTGTGTCTTAAGAGATTTAAAGAAATAGTTCACCCAAAAGTGAACAAAATATACTCACCCTCAGCCCATCCAAGATACAGAATTTGATTCTTCATCGGAACAGATTTGGAGAAGTTTAGCATTACATCACTTGCTCACCAATGGATTCTTTGCGGCAAATGGGTGCCGTCAGAATGAGAGTTCAAACAGCTGATAAAAACATCACAATAATCCACACGACTCCTGTCCATCAATTAACATCTTGTAAATATAGACATATTTGTTTACGCTTGCTAATGGTGCTTGATCTGTGCATATTTCTCTCCTGATTTAGACTCTCCTGACTCTTTCACTGGAGAAAGCAATATTATGGATGGAGAACTCAAACTCACAACAAACAATGGTTTGAAGTAAAAAAAAAAAAAAAAAAAAAAAAGTCTTGATGGTGGATTTCTTTGTTACAAACATGCAGCTTTTCACTTCACAAGATGTTAACTCATGGACTGGAGTTGTGTGGATTATTGTGATGTTTTTATCAGCTGTTTGAACTCTCATTCTGACGGCACCCATTCACTGCAGAGGATTTATTGGTGAACAAGATGTAATGCTAAATTTTTGCAAATTTCTTCCAATGAAAAACAAAATCATCTTCATCTTGGATGGCCTGAGGGTGAGTAAATTTTCAGAAAATTTTCATTTTTGGTGAACTATTTCTAATGTGTGCTAGCATTGTATTAACAAGATTAAAAGCAACAGCAAAATATTCTGCCTAATGTTGGTGGGAACAATTGGTTTATCTATTCAACTGCAGCATAACAAAGCACAAAGCCTGTGCTCGGTGTTGTGGGTGCACAAAATATCCCCGAACAAAAAAAAAAAAAAAAAAAAAAAAAAAGAGCATAAGACAATGGCAATTGAAGATGAAAATATTCATGTGCGTTTCTAACAGTACAGTGTAAAACGTCAGTGTTTTCTTAGGCTAAACAAACCAAAAGAAGTCTATTGAGCTAGGGTAGAAGCTCTAGAGAGGGTAAGAGGCCTAAGGCAACTGACTGGTGAAGGGAGGGGGGGGATGACAGATCGGTACAAGAGAGTAAGAGAGAGAGAGAGTGTGTCTCTGACGAGTACTCACAGGGGAGGGGCAAAGCTCCTCTCCTCACAGCTGCAGGACGAAGCCTGCAGATATGGGGGGCAGAGCAGGCTGGCTCACAGACCCTCACGCAGGGTGAAAGCTACAGTAAAGGCCTAAAATAGACACAGGCTTTTCTGTACCACAGTCACAAGCAGCAGTCCACATGCCCCTCAGAGTCAAGTCAAACCCATGAGGGAGTGGAACACGACAATAAACCCTGCCCACCTCCCATTAAATCCCTCCCACCTCCCCAACCAAGCCCCGCCCACCAAATACATCAAACAATGACCATTCCATCCCAAACATTTAAGAGAGTGCTTTCATTTTCCTTTCTTTTTGAATGGATAGACGGAGAAAGATGGTAAGAGAGGTAGAGAGAGACAGAGCAAGACAGCGAGGTGAAAGTGAATTTGAGTTTTAAAGGACATCATTAGACCAGTGTTTTTCATTTTAAATGTAAAAGGTACACAACAGAGCTGATCTTGCTGAAGTAACACTATTTCTCTTGATCATATCTGAGCTTTAGCAATGCTGGGTCATATAAACAGCTACAAAATCAATCTAGGATCAAAGTTTATATCAACAATAACTTTAAGGAGGGTCAGAGGCAGTGCATGTAAGAGTCCAATGCTAACCTTGTCATTCCTGTTGGCAAAATCATTGCGGAGCACAATTCTGAAGCGGGAATTCTGGTAAGATTCAATCAAGGTTTTGCTATTTGAAAAATATTACTTGCACAAAATTACATGTTGAATATGCTGATGCATATAAGAGAGATTTTGTTTTTCCAATATAAAAAAATGAATATGGCTAACATTTAATCACAAATTATATTATTAGGATAACAACTTTAAGTTTTGAAAATTCTCTTACATTCACCATTTAAAAAAAAAAAATCAAAATGCAGTAAAAACACCAGCATTGTAAAATATTATTATATAAAAATATCATTAAATATTTAATACTTGGTATTTAAAATAACAGTTTTTTTAAATTTATTTAAATACAATTTTTTAAATGCAGTTTATTCCTGTGATGGCAAAGGTGAATTCTCAGCAACCATTATTCCAGTCTTCAGTGCCACATCCTTCAGAACATTATTCATTCTAATATGCTGATTCTGTGCTTAAGAAACATCTCTTATCATTAGAAATGTTGAAAATAGTTAACATTTTTGTGGCATACATGATACATTTTTTCAAAATTCTTTGATTAATATAAAGTTCAAAAGAACAGCATTTATTTAAAACAGGAATCTTTAAAAATTCATTTTTGATCAAATTAATGCATCCTTTGCTGAATAAAAGAATTCAAAAAAAAGTTTGAATGTTAGTTCATCTCTAATATCATTTTTCAAAAATGTAATGTTCAGGTTTAAAATGAATTGATTTTCAATGCAGAGTTTGGACTGCTCTGTATGATAACACCATTGGAGTCTTCAGCGGCCTGAAGTGGTTAATAGAGGCCTTGCTGTGACTTTTATGATTTATATGATTCAGTCATAACCTAACCACAATGATGAACAATGTATGGGCCATACGTGACATGCATCAGGTTGCAGGAACTGAGCTAGAGGCAACTGTAAACTGATGCTGATACAGACAGCCATTAAGAAAAAGAAAAAAAGTCACCTGTGCTTTTGAGAGGAGAGAGCGGCACATGTAATGAATATTTCATAAGCCTGTCCCTTATCGGATGCCAATTTTCCATTGCAGGCCTTCAGGGACCTATATTTAACCACTTTTGTAATGTAAGGGCTATGTGTGCTGCAAGATGGAGTTTATCAGGCCGTGTGGCCCCTCTTTCTCTTATCTTCAGCGCACAGACAGAACATGCTAGGAATGTTTACGTTGCGACAAATGCACTTCCTGTCTCGCAAAATAACACGACATACATATGCTGCAATTTAATGACAAGGTTAGCATTCAGGACTGAAATTAAATGACAAAAAAAAAAAAGAAGTGCATGAAGTTTTTCACTGAATTTACCTTTACAGAGGGTTACAGGCTGGCAAGGGGGCCATGTGTCAAAACTGCGTAATCACAAGGAGGTTAAAAAAAAAAAAAAAAAAAAAGAACTGCAAGCCAGCTACAGTGGCTACATTAATTTAAATAACCATCATCATTATTAATAATCATTATCATTAGGAGAATCATGATCATACCGGTGAGTAGAGACGTGACTACCTGAGGCGTCCCGATCCCGCCCGTGTCAGTCGCGAGGACCGCTGCCCACCGCGCATGGCACTCTACATGTTAGCGTAGCGCCCTGCTAGCGGCCGCTACTACACACATCACAGACAGCGTGTGAAGCCAGACTGTTTAGTAGCACACTGGCATGTAATGACTTATGTCCTCCAGCCCTCAAAAGGTAGAAGAAAACAAAAAAGGAAAAAAAGAAACTGGGAAAGGAAAGCACAACCCAAACTTTAAGGACCTTTCTTGCAATATAGCTAACAAGCTTTCAAGCAGATATAACATGCTTGAAATTAAGTCTATTTGTTTTAGTAGACATGCTCTCAAATGACTTTTTTTAAATTAAAATTTAAATATATATATTTTTTCCATTTTCCTTCTGTGTAGCCTACTTTTTACAAATTAATAATTTAATTTTTCAATCTGTTTGACAGACAAATATTTGCTGTTAATACGATTAGCTTCAAAAATGTCTGCTTCAAATAGGAAATGTTTATCCTGAAAGTCTTCAATTGTGCTTTCGGTCTAAATGCTGTCATACCTTGAAAAAGGTAACCCAAAACACCATGGCTAAATTCTCCCATTTGTACTAGATGGTCACTAGGACAAAGCATTTTATCGTAATAAGGCTGTCATGGCTAAAAACAAAAGCGACTGACAAACATTGTTATAAACACCTCAATGATGCAATCTCTGGTTTGTGCACACTAAGAGGTGAGTATCATTTTAGTTCAGTGTGTGAAATACAACAAAAAAGAGCCAATGCAAACTTAAGTCAAAAATGCATTTACACGAAAGATGCAGCTGGGACTCTTACCTGCTAAACCAGCGGACAGCATGTGCACCTGTGTGGAGTCAGGATCAAAAACATTGTTCAGCTTCTCTTTGGATGTGGAGTAGGCAGCAAAATAAATTGCTCTGTGGACAAAACAGGAATTAACAACATTAATTGGTTTTGATGTTCTGCAATGTCTGACAAATGTATCAGAAGTAGAAGAAAAAAAAAAAAGATGCATTTACTTATAGAGAGAACATATTTTTTTTAGATATGTTTTCACATGAATATTTTTGGGTAGAGCTAGGTCTGAATGTACATTATCCCCCTCATTACACAGTTTTTAACAAAACAAGAAAAACAAACATTATTTCTATGGTTACATTATTTACATTAATACCAAACAAAACCAACAAAAAACAACAAATAACAAACAAACAAAAAAGGAAAGCAAAACAAAAAACAAAAAAGCAAAGCAAAGCAAAACAAAAAATAAAATAGAATAAAAAATTAAAACTATTTATATGGTTATGTTGTTTTCATGAATACTTTAAGAGACGGGTTAGGGCTGACTATACATGATCCCAATTATAACAGTTTCTAACAAAACAAAACAAAACAAAAAACATGACAAAGCTATCTGGGGTGATCTGGGGGCAAAAGTATGTCATGCTCATCATATCACATGTCCTGTATTAGCTACCAGATTTATTTTCTTAGACAGGACAAATGCTGAAACACACGGGGGGGAAAAAAAAAAAAAAAAAAAAAAAAAAAAAAATCACCATGATTATTCAAACGAAAATTTCCGATGTAGGATTTAAGCCTTTCTGACTAGGAGTTTTTTTTCCTTTGCTTTAATCCAGGTTACATAATTCCCGCACGCACACAACAAGGGCAAATTTTAAGGTCTCACTGAGCAACCTGCCTACAAGCCAAGCAGCCATTTGTTTCCTGATGAGATGCTTATAAACACATGCTACCTCCCGCCTCTTCAAAACGACAACCAATCAGCATCCTTCCACATTTGACTGACAACCAATCAGAACCCGGTCTAAATATCTGCCAATCCCGTGCGAGCACAATGCTGCATTTTGGTGAACGGCTTAATTTGGCCATCTGAATGAAGTAACGTGACCTTCACGAGAGGCTGTTACATAATCTCAAAACAGATAAATCTAAAAACTGCAATTAATTAAGGTTTACTCAGAGTTAATAATTCTAATTAATTACGGCATAAGCACATACCAAGCCTTATTTTATTTATTTATTTTTTTTTTACATACGTGTGCATTTAATCTTTACATAACGGAAACAGTCACGAGGCAGCCATTCCAGCTGTGATGGCAGAGGACAAACAGGACAGGAATGCTGAGAAATACATGCACAGATGGAGATACACACACCTCCTGCAGCATGAAAAGGGTGCAAACACTAAAATACAGACATTTTAAGTGGCTTAGTTGCAACACCATCTCCCACATACCAATTTAAATGCGATTAAACTACACAGACATGCGAATGAGGGCATGAGAGCTGCTAGTCTCTGTAGCATAATGATGACACACACACACACACTGCAGTCAATGAACAAAGCACAACTGATTCATAAGGGAGACATGTGATATTCACTGGAGTTAATGAGTCGCTCGACTCATACAGAGCAGAGAATGCAATCACAGTCCCACAAACGCTACTAAACATAGTAGCTTTACTTTTGAAAAATGCTGCATTCATAGTTCACTAGGTTTTGGAACTGATTAAGTGAGCGCTATAGATTTAGGAATCCACTCTACAGTTGAGTTACAAGCTCTTAACTGTCAAGAACTAAGTGAACAGTGTGACAGAAGGCCCATAGTTAGTTTAGTCCGTAATAAGACAGTGACATGATCCCCTGGTGATGATACAGTTAGATTAGAGCAATGAGACGTGACCAGCGGGCCCCTTATGTAACAGTCTGAGGGGGAAAAACAATATTTTTTCTTTTCCATCTCAACTGAAGTGAGGAAATACAGCAAGTCCCAACAGGAAACAGTGAGGAACACAAATCCAAAAACAAACGTTTATTATTCCATGACTGAAACGTAAATAGCTGACGAGTCAAACAATATGTTTGTGACAGAAAATTAAAGTTCTGGCTAATAATTTCCAATGGATATGCTTGCAAACTCTGATTTCTATAATCTATTGCTATCATACATTAACATCTTAGTTATTAATAACATTTATGTAAAATTTAATCAAGATTAATAGAAGAAAGATGCAAGTTTTTTACACACACACACACACACACACACACACAGAGCAATAAAAAGCATATTGGTTCCAGAAGTAAAAATCCTATTCATTTTCTCCAGAGCTCCAAATGGATTTTGAATAACTTAAACCTTTAAAGATAGATTTACCATGAGCTAGGAGGATGTTAACTGATGGCATTTGTTTTTCTTGAAACCATCAGTCCGCATTATTTCATCTTAGCTTTTAAATAATCATATTTAACAGTGGAATTCCAGGTAAAATACTATATTATCCATGACTGCGTAGAAATGTCTACAAATCAGAGAATCGAAACAAGCAAAAAGTCAAACAGAAACCGTTTAGCACCTGACATAATAGTCTCTCTATACTCTCAAATACTTAAATCTATATGCATATTTTGCAATAAACGTTAAACGTACTGTTTTTTTTTTTTTTTTTTTGTTTGTTTATTTGTGTTTTAAATCTGAATTGTCATCTGAAATGCTTCATGGGAATGGGCACTTTCCATCATTAAATCTGTTAAGTACACAGTCTTCTTACCTGATTTTTAAAAACGTTTTTTTTTTTTTTTCTAAATCCAAGTTTGTAATGTTGGTTTGTGGCTATTTTAAAATCCCTATGTGAACAATAAATGACAAAAATACTTTCAGCCACTGAAAAAGTGGGTGGGCACTGCTGCACTCTATAGCATTTGTGTTTTGCATATGGGTCATACCTGGATGGAGCCACTCCCACCAAGTTGGGCCCCAGCCCCCTAAAGAGTGAGCGAGGACCTTCTTTCTCCAGTATTA